>JAANSN010000109.1:0-93190 GCA_036850665.1 Dicranocentrus wangi | reverse complement strand
TTTCTGACATAATTTCGTCCAGCTCGGAATTTAAAATGGCCCTTCTACCTTTAAAATATGAGCGTTTGCAAAAAAAGAATCAAAACTCGCCTTGTAAATGTATTGAGAAAAGTAACTCAGTCTGCCCCATAAACCCTTCCCACGTTGACACCTAATACAGTCTTAAATGAATTTCCCATATATAAAAGTATAGGCCTGGATAATCTACCTACATACAACATATTATATGTGTCTAATGCAAGGTTGTTGTTGCCGAGCCGAACACTCCATGCATGCCTGCCTAGCTATCTATATGGATGGGCGCGTATTATTGCGATTGTGACGCTAAATTGTAGGTTTGTCTTCTTTATCATTAGTATGTAGTATTACTTAACAAGTAAGTTACACAAATATAAGAAGTAGCCTGAGCATTTACGAAATTTTTGGTGGGACGACGGACGTAACGTAACGTAAGCCAAGCCAACCTTTTTTTATGTTCCTCGTCTATTCCTTTATTCATATGCGACAGCCGACAGCCAGCCAATTCCTCTCATTTTGAAAAACCTTAGGAAGGGGTTTTGTATAATGATTAGGATTTTTTTTAAATGCTATAAATAATAAACACATGATGATGGAGGAAAGAGAAGTCAGCAATAAACATGTTTAAAAAAAAGCCGCAATAATAAAAAAGGAGTGACTTGACTTGATCACTTCTTTTGATTGCTTTTGTTTGTCAACCATCATCATCATCAGTTGTTAGGTGAGAATTATTATAAGCAAATGCAATTTTAAAACTCATCATCATCTCTCTCTACCTATCCCATCTAAGGAGGGGTTACATGCAGCGTTATTGGTATTTATTACAAAACCAAAAAAAAAAAAAAAACTGCAAATAGGTACTTTCGAGAGTCTCGAGCACTATACACTCAAACAAGGTTCATAGGGGAGGAGGATGCCGGATAGTATATGACTAAATAAAAAAGTGTAAAAGGAGAGGAATTGAAACTTTTACTAGTCGTTATGATGGGATGGGAGGTTGTTGGAGGCTGCTGGAGGTGCATATAAGAAGAAGAAGAAAGTTGTTTTGTGTTATGATTATGGCTCGCTCCCAGTGTAAATGAAAAGATAGCAATAAAAATGAGAGAAGACAGGAGTAGGAGAGAGAGAGAGAGAGAAAAGTTTTCCTTTTTTTCTTCTTTAAACATGAGTTATAGAAAAATAAGAGTTGATAGGGAATAGGGACAACAAAAAAGGGGGCATAAAACATTTACTTCTTTTTTCTCCTCCACGGAAGAAGAGTAGTCAGTAGTCAGTAGTAGGACGAATGATGGGGATATATAGCCGCCCCAACCCAACAGCACAAGAAAGAAACTAAAACATCACATGTTGAAGAAACTGGGCATGATACTTATGATGTTGTTGATGATGATGATGTATAGGGAAAAGTTGACTTGTTGAAGTGGCCCGTCTTCTCTTTCTCTCTCTCTCTCCCTTTTTCCCTCCTCCCTTGAAACTCTAAATAAATAAGTGAGCAGGGTTGTTGCGAATTTGGAGGTCGGAGTGAGTAAGCAAGCTCTGGAGGGGAAAGTGGAGGAATGATAGTAGGAGGGTCTATAAAAAAAAGTGTTTTGCTCTGTGAGGGGATATATATATATGATATGATGAGTATGTGAACATCATGTGTTCTCTGGGTCGATTTTCCACAGTGCATAATACATTTATGGAATGAGACCGTTGACGATCCCATCCTCATCCTCGTGTCAAGAGAAAAGTACCATCTGTACCGATGACTGGATGGGAGTGAACCCCAGAAAAAAACCGAAACATCAGCAGTGATCAACTTTGTACACTACTGCAAAGTGAAAGTCAAAGCGGTGGCGAGAGAACATATATATAATATATAACATAACATCATAAGGGGACATGGTTTTTTCTTTGGCTTCACTTGTCGGGGCTGCTATAATATGTGGGGAAGGAAGGAGGCTAACAACACCACGACGAAAAAGAAAAACGGCTGGATTTGGATTGTAAGAGAAATAGTGGTGGAGGGAGGAGGAGGAGGAGGATGGGATGAAGATTTGGTTTTCTTTCTGGGAAACATCGTGGACCGCCAGCCATCAATGCAGAGAGAAAGTTCATGATATTATGGAGGAGCGCTGCCTGGCTGGTGATTGGGAACATATTCGTGGTGTAGTAGTTCGTTATTATATAAGTCGTCCGTCGTGGAGGATGTAGTAGTCAATAATGGGGAAAGCTGTTGGGGTACAAATATATATAACAAGTGGTTTATAGGAGGAGCAGCAGCAATCCCATGATCATCACCAATCCCGGGTTAGACCACCACCACCATCCTTATTTCTTGTATCTTCTCGAGGATGAAAAGTTGGCGTGGCATGAAGGTCTAAAAGTACAAAGGGAAAGCTGGTGATTCCCCAGCTGGCGCTGGAATTCGCGCTAGCTTTGTAATATTATGTGTATATAATTTTCTTTTTTGGAAGAGAGAGAGAGCTGGCTGAAGATCCTGTGGACGGGTGGATAACAAGGGGATTTCCGGAAAAGACGAGAGAGAGAGATATGAAAAATGCAGCACAGAGGAACGCACAACTTGTGCGCTGGATTTCAACAGTAATAATTAACAGAGGATTATAACGTAACGTTGTTGTGAAAGAAGCCACCCATCCGTCTCCCTTATGACACTTGCGTCCTGAAAAAACCACATTTGGAGGCAACCTCCCGGTATCCATC
This sequence comes from Dicranocentrus wangi, assembly GCA_036850665.1. Classification (NCBI taxonomy): domain Eukaryota; kingdom Metazoa; phylum Arthropoda; class Collembola; order Entomobryomorpha; family Entomobryidae; genus Dicranocentrus; species Dicranocentrus wangi. The sequence goes on along the minus strand of JAANSN010000109.1, from coordinate 90,466 downwards.
CATCCCTCCAGAAGCATTTGCAATACCAACAGTGACCAAAAAGCTAAAAAGAGGAAGCCACCAACATCCTCTCCACTTGACTACCGACTTTCAAAGAAAATTCGTCGGGTTGTTGTAGCATCACTATCATCAGGCATGGAAATGGAAAGCCGCCGCTGCTCCCGACTCCCTCGTCTGACGGAACCCCTTTTCCCGTGTATGATGAAAATATGATGCGCTGCTATAGCAAATATATATATATTTTTTTCATGTGGTTTCTGATGAGGTTTACGCAACTAAGAAAATAATTCCTCTGTGCAGCTAAGAAAAAATTGAATTTCGGGGATCCTTTTTACATGTGGATGGTGGATGCGGAGTGGAGGGCTGCTGCTGTTAGAAATAACAGAATCGAAAATACCGAGTTGGCGGTGGTGACGGCGGGCAAGGCTAAAGGGAGAAAGAGAGAAACGGAGGAAGCAACATCAACAAAAAAAAGAGAGGATCTAGTGAGATGGTGGTGGTGGCGGCGGTGGTGGTGGTCGATTTCATGTGTAGTGATGTGATGAGGGTGAGCAGAAGCGGAAAAAGGGAGACGTGTAAAAAAAAGAGAAAATGCTTTTCTTCCTCTTGTTGAGTTGCTCAAGGGAGTCAACAATAGGGAGATGCAGAAAAAGGAAGGATAAGAGAATGCAGCAAAAAAACACACACACACACAGTTTCTATATATATATATTCTGTATATAATACTTCCTCGGCGATAGGAGGAGGATTCGACGAGGCGGTAGGGAGGGATGGATGTGATGGTTGCATAACCATACCAAGAATCAAAACAGAGCCAAGGGCAAGTGGAAATGTAGTTTTGCAGTAATATGATAATACGGAGGAGAGGAGGAAGCTATACCCTCCTCTCCATGTGGTAGTGAAGCAGCAACCCGTCTTTTTTTATAAATATGATGCCCATAATATCATATTATTCAAGTAAACACAACAACTGTATTATTATAATTACCATTACTATTATTACTATTATTATGACGGAAGTACAAAGCTGTTTTTGGAGGTATGCCGCCGCTTTCTTTTTTCTCTAGTCAAAGCAGAGAGTTCCACCAAGTGCGCACAGCTCCGTGTTTATCCAGCAGAGCAGCAGGAGAGTAGGAGAAGCAGGCAGAAGCGGTGCGGTGGATGAGGTAGTTTAGGGGAAAAAGCAGCGTCTTTCCCTAAAAGGAAGGAGAAACTCTTTTAGAGAAAGGGAAAGTTGTGCAATATGCCATCAAAATTTTCGCATTTCTCAGGAGACAATAATGCTTGAAAAAGCAGCAACAAGGAACATGTATCTCTCTAGCAGAGGAAAAAAGAAGCAAAGGCTAGAGGGAGTTATGCATATGCATGGACAGTTTTTTTTTCTTCTTCTTCTGTGTGGATACCCTCCTACCGAGCACTCAGCACACATATTGCACAAGAGAGCGAGAGAGAGAGAGATGTGTATACATATACGGTTATTTTGAGTATATATACGTATATATATGATGATATGCTGCTGGTGAAAGAAACCCGTCTCATTTCCTGCTTAAAAACATGCTACGCTATCAATATCAAATGAGGTTTTCCCATCAACCGTGCATTAGAGACATGGGAATTGACATAAATTTATTTATCTCATCCTTAAAATGATTTTTGAGCTACCCCCATCTAACTCGTGTGGAAGTGGATGCCTTTTTTGCGAAAAAGGCTTAGTCGCAAAAGGGGAGAAAAGGGAGAGCAAGCAAACTCTCTCTCTCCCTCTCTCTCTCTCTCTACACACCCTTATGTTTTTGTACCTACATCCGCTTTTATTCTCATTTGTTTGATGCTCCTTGGATAATTTTCCTTGCATAATATTCACACACACACACACACACACACAAATCCATAAAAGGATACATGTGTGTAGAAAATCCTTTGGTTACAACAGAGGAGCCAGTTTCGTTCTAGGTGGTTTACATTCATGGATGGATATTCATGGAAATCACATCCCATCGTTCGTCGTGCTGTCGTATTATTCGTAAAACCATAGCCATATTCGTATTTGGTTGGAGGACAAGTTCGTTGACGTCGTCGACGACGCCATCATTCTTGGCTTTTTATTTAACCCACACCCAGCGCCTGAACTGTAGAGCGGGGAGGAGTGGTGGGGGTGCGATATTCTGTTCCCATATTGTCTTTAATGGATACTTCTTCTCGTGTAAGATCCTGTTGCCAGCATCCCCATTCATTTATTTATTCATTCATGACCTGAAGAAAATTACATTGTAGTTTTATGAGCGAAGTTTATGGAACAATGCGGACAGACGCAAGTTTAAAAACACCCGAACCGAGAAACCATTGTGTGGGCACAACGTGAAAGTGGAATGGAAACTTAAAAACAATTTGAATACATTACATTTTCGAATAGTTCATGAGTAGCAGACGCAGCCAAGTTACCTACACAAAACTACTTTTTTTGGCTTGGCCATTTCCAAGGTAAAAGTTTGCTAATTGAATTTTCAAAAAAGGGGAAAAATTAACAAGAAAAATATTAATTTCTCGTAGCGCCAGGGGCAATCCTAATTTTTATGTTTTAGCCAACTCTCAACCCAATTACACAAGTCAAACGGAGGAATAAAAAGAGTTTTTATGTAACGGAATCAATTTCGCATATATGCTTCAGTCTTAGTTTCCCTGGCACACAAATATTCCCTGGTGGAACTCCTCATCTTCAACAGCGCACTCACTCCGTCAGAGCTCAAAAATTAGCATCAACTCATGAGCAGCTACATTTCCCTTCGTCTTGCGACAATTTACAACCAGAAAAAGTTGGGAAAGGTATTTACTTACACGAAGAAAAAATATATAATACCTCGAATTTCATAACCAACTCGTTCAACCTAACCATGGTAACCAGCCAGTAGTGGTAGTTGGTAGTAGTGTACACTACACCCACGGAATATTTTTTTGCAAGCAAACAGGGGAAACTTAATTGGAAAAAGGGAATCTGAACCTCCTTGAAATAACATTACGCCCGTCCGTGTGTCATCGCATCGCTACACCATTCCATCGTAGAACAAACATCTCGAAACCATTCATCCTGCCATACATTATGATTCGCTCATTCGTGAAATCATACAACGGCTCATTTTTCGAATCAAGACATGTAATCTTTTTTTCAGTCCTTGTTATTTTTTTTTCTTCCTCTTCTCCTCCTTATTTCTTCAGATATATATATATATATGAGGACTTGAAGTGAAGCTTGTCTACTTTACATATTTGTATGAATGTAACGTTCCTCGAGAAGAAGAAGTATAAAACAAAGCTAAGTGAAAAAGATTCGTTGCGCTCTGCTCCTTTTTCTCTCTCTTCTTCTTCTCGGAATATAAAAAATCTTATTTAAAATGAGATGCTCGGCTCTAAGAAGACGAGAAGAGTAAGAGTAGTACTGAGAGAGGAGGGGAGGGGAGTAGCTTTTTGGTAGCTCCGTCTCAGTCTTTAAATTACGACATGGCGATGTGATCCTATGTCGGCGGCGCTACATATGCAAAAGTACGTACAAAGAGAGAGAGAGAGAGAGTGGGCTTTGAAGACGCAGTCAAACTACCCCCAACCCGGCTTTTTTTTCTTATTCTTCGTCTTCTTCTTCTGTTTTTTCCACAATGGAAGAATGGAAGAACGTGATCATTGGCGTTGCAATGGATTACAGGAACGGAAAGGGAAGAAAACGTTGATACTACTACTGCAGCTATTATGGTACACTCACTCACTCAGTGAAATCGTCCATCTTGTAGCAAATGAAATCCTACTTTTTTTTGAGAAACATTTTATACCCCTCAAGAGTGAGTCCAACTCGCGGAATTCATTTTACACTAGTAAAACACGCAGTGTCCAGAATAACTCTAGAGATTCAAGTGGAAAATGGAGGATAAAACAAAGAACCGGAACAAGGCCATTCGAGCTGGTATTCCTTTTTTGTCTTTGAAAAAAATGCATATAATTTCACATCCTGTGCTATCTTTTTGTGTCTAACAAATTCAACGCTGCTACTATTTTTTTTCAGAATTTGCATAAAAGCAAATGCCAGAGTCTTGTTTTTCTTTTTTTTTCTTAAATAATGTTTTAGTTGAATTGGATTTTGAAGGAAAAAGAAAGTTGAAAGGGGAGCATGCAAAACCTATTTGTATTTCGTATTATTCATTTACAGAGCATCACGGGCTCGTAAGCACATCAGCTAATTACAAAAAAAAATGTATATTTTTCCTCTCCGAAAATTCCCAGGATTATTGTGTAATCTTGAAAAGAGAAGAAGAAAAAAAAGCCAGATTCGACTAAAAACAGTTTCCTTGTTTTAAGATCTCAATCGTCTGTGCTATCAGGTATTGCTTTTGTACTACCACTACTGCATCTGCTGCTGCTGTAGTCTCTCATATTCCAACTAATTTTAGTGTTCTCTGTGTGCTCCACGAAAAAAAAATCCATTATCTAGAAAGCGATCCTATAAATGGAATCCACCCAGGTTTTCCCTTCAAGAGGGAAAAATTACATTGTTTTCACGGTTAGTTTCGTATTCCTCGCAGCTATTTGCGAATAAAACAGAGCAAAAGCTTTATCATCACAAAATCGCCGGAGAAGAAGAGCGTGTGCAATGATGGTATGCAGAGAGGGAAAAAACGGAGGAACAAGAGAGAAACTTCAAGGAAGGAAGAAAAAAGATAAGATTTCTACGATTAGTCGTGTATTAAACTAGATTCCATGATTACTCAAGTATTAAAGTGAATAGGATACATGAGAACGAGGAGATGTACTTTCAATCTTTGTACATGAAAATTTCCTTTCGAGAGAAGAGAGGAGAAAGGACGACGCCGCCGATACACTAGGCAAGTCACGATTTCCTTCTGTGCCTCCTTCTCTCCCTCTCTCTCTCCCTCTTCTGTAATGTAATATAACGCCGGGCTTGGATATACGTATATAGCAGTAGCCCTCCTTTACACAGTTGAATAAGTCGGTGGCGGTGGTGGCCCTACTGCATAAAGAGGCTTCCAAAAGACGAGCTATGTATTTTCGTTGCTTTTGCTAGTAGTCGGAAAAAGAATAATATGTCTCGCTTTGAGAATGAGAAGCTCATTTCTTCATTTGTATTCATCTCAGTGTCGGGATGGTTAAGGTGGCTCATCCAACTATGTCGGCTGACTGCTTAATTAGTGGGACGCATAATTAAGTTATGGGGCTAAATGATGGATAAATGACGACAAGGGACTCACAAATTTCCACTATTTCGCGGAACTCCGTCATGGAGAAGGAAAAAAAGTTGATAGGGAGAATGGTGGTGGGGGTGGTGGTGGTGGTATGGTGTGCTCCCTTGGTAGGTGGGAAAGAGTAGTAGTGCTCACTGATAATAAGAATTTCTTTCTTTTAGGCTTGTCCCTTGTTAGGGAAGGGAAAATATAGTCACGCCTTGTTTCTCTTTTTTCTACCTCCGCTCAATTTCGGAGAAATCCTTTACGCAAACTATGCGGTTTCCCCCTCTCAAATTATATGGCCTACATAACGAGAGAGAGAGAGAAAAAAAAATTTGTATTCGGGATACACGTTGATATGAAGTCTAAGAAATCAAGGTGTTGGGTTCCCTGGCCGCCGAGAAAGGAAATACCTAATCCCGTTTTCCCCAATCATTATTATTATTATTATTATTATTATGCTTGAGAACGTATCATATTTAGGTGGGATTCAGATTTCATTGTGTAGCTAACTTTTCTGCCCACCACCGACAAAACCCTACAGAGGAAAATGGTGAAAACAGGAAACAAAATATCCGTCTCCAATCCCCACTTTTGTTTATAAGGACAGTTGCGTAACGGGCCAGTGGTTCGGGGGCTCCATAGTTTGGAATGTGTCAAGCTCGTTGAATTTGCTGACACCCGTGGCCACCATCACCATCACGACTCCAGCTCCAGCAACAGTTTGCTTGAGAGGGAAATTAAAAAGCGAGGAGCAACAACTCCAGTCTAGAGTCCAGTAGTGGTGGTGGATGACCAGGCAGAAGGTTGAGTAAAGGTTAAAAAAGGCTGCTGCTACTGGAGCAATTGTTCCTGGTAAAAATATTATGCGTTGCGTTCTTGTGACATGATAAAATATATTGTGTGGTGAGGTTGATGAAAGGGGGCCCAGTGACCACGGCGGCGGGTGTATGCACGACTTGTGTAGTAATGTCATGTAGACGTGATGATTTATAAGTGTAAAATGAAAAGTGCTTTTTATTGGTTGATTTTGTAGGGCGATATGTACACGCTCGCTCTCTCGTCTCCTACTCCCCATTATACATATATATATATATATATATTTATAGTGGAGGTATGCAAGCGTGTCATATTTATTTTGATGTTTAGTGTTTTCTTTCACTGAGTGAGTGAGTTTGCATTTACATGGGAGGAGGAGGAGGAGGAGGAGGAAAGGGAACGGCGCCGCGACCGCGGCACTTCCGCTGTTCCGCATTCTTAAACTGGGAAAAAAGAAAATCAGAGAGTGGGGCTAAAAGGAAATGGTCATAAATTCCAATGATATTAACATGAAATTCACTCTCGCTCTCCCCACGCCGCTTAAAAACTCACTCCCCTGGTGTAATGGAGCTTCCGCCGTATTTACGTAACCCACTCACTCAGCTTACGCTTTTATATGACGGTATGCATATATTCTGCCCGTTGACTGCTGCGTGATTCATGTGGATCATGCCATACTTGCATAAATAAGTAGATGACGAGGCGAGAGAGAGAGAGAGAGTTGAAGAAAAGTTGTTTTTTAGCGCTAGACCACAAGAAGAAGCTCGACGTACGCCCGGAATTTCTCATTACCTTCTCCGTCACAGAGTTCTATTCGGAGGGATAACAAAAAATAAAGAATAAAAGATGGCTGTGAGCGGACGGACGGAGAAGGTGGGGGAAAGTCGACGAAATTCCATTCACGCTCCTTACATGGCCCAGCCTTTGCCTAATATATCAAATCATGGAATTAGAATGACTTTTTCGTGGTCACTGAAAAAGAGCGAGCGAGCGAGCGAGAGTCGGGGAAGATATATGTAAATTAGAAAATCAAGATATAACCGGGAAACACCAGTACTCCCATAATTGTTTCCTCCGAAATGAGCTGGGAGTCGAGTAGTAGTAGTATGTATGTCGTGCAATGTGCAAACAGGGTACTTGGCCAGTTATCCCGCAAACAATGTCTCTGTCTTGAAAAGACTTGTCTTCATTTCCCTTCACTTGCCTTTTCTATTGTGGCATGTGTAAGAATTGGATGATTGCATCATGGAATGCTTGTTTGGGGGGATGTGATAGCAGTCCAGGAACAAAAGCAACAGCATTAATAATGGAACTCTTAGTGAAAAGATTTATCTGTCGGAGAGTGGGAAAATTTTCTCCTCTCTCTCTCTCTCTCTCTCTCTCTCTCGCTCTCTCTGATATAATCTCTTCTCCCTCCCTCCAATCCAAATCCACAATCCACCACCCTTGTGCTGCTGGGAAGAAAGTTTGCGTGGAGGAAATCTAACACAATGCCACCCGAGAAAAAGAGAATAGATGACATATCATCATCTCGACGCGTCTTTCGTGGAATCAGAGAGAGAGAGTGTGTGTGTCTATGTGTGTGTGTGTGTGTGTGTCTGTGGGAGAGAAAGAAAAAGTTTTGCAAGAGTGTTGCAGCGTAAGTGTGAGCTTATCAGGAAAATGACGGAGAGGCACGGTATCATGTCTGAAGTGGTTTAGTCCGTGGGCAAGCGGAGCATAAGAATTTATTACGGAAAAAATAGAACCCCACCACTCCCGCTCCCACCACCACCTCATTCACAGTAACAGAGAGAGAGAGAGAGAGAGAGAGAGCGGAGAAAACAGTAGGAAGAAGAAAACAAGACAGGGATTGAGCACAATATGGTTTCCCTTTCAGGTTGTTGAATATCATCATCATTCCGCAAGCACACAGGCAGAGGACAGGTTGATAGTTCATATATCTTCTGGTAGCGTCATGGTGGTGCACTGGGATCACCTTATGTTCATCAGGTGGTAGTTGTGGCGGTGGTGCATGCCGGGGTTGCTACAGTGAGCAGAGCAGCTATCGGGAATAGTACGCCAAGTCTGGAGGAAACTCGCTGCTCAATGAGTGTGGAGGAGCAGCAAGAGAGAGAAAGGAGATGGGAAATTTTCACGGGAAACCCATTCCCCATGTCATTTATGCGGAGCAAAACTGGGAACAAGCAAGCTAGATAAAGTGGTATACATAATGTGAATAGCATCATCCATGTGAGAAGAGGAAAAGAAGGGAAAAAAATGCTTCCAGGTTTTTCCACACTGGATACGTATATAAACATAAATATATGTATATATACACGCACACGAAACTTTTTGTTTTGCAGCAGTGCGACATTTCTTCTCCATGGCTTTTTATAATATTGGAGGTTGTCAGCGAGTTGATAGGTAGACCCAGTGGTGGCTCAACTTCCCCTCAAGTAATCAAAGAACATGCGGTGCTTGATAGTGCTTCCCCCCCCTCTCTCTCTCTCCCGTATACTATAACACACTTTTATGCATACAACCCTCAGTTGGATTGGGCGGAACTTCACGTCTTGGAATATTTTCACCATTTTTTCCCCAGTTCTCCTTCATACCTTCTTCCAAGGAACAAGAAAGTAAGGAAATGCCTATACATTGAGAGAGAGAGAGAGTGATACAATCTACTTATTGTTCACACTTTGGCTCCGCTCAACATCCCGGCTCAGCAATTAATCACTGATAGCAATCCTCATTTGAGGGATCACGATGCAAAAAAAAATGAATTAAGGTAAAAAGGAGATGGTGGGAATGCATGCAACAGTCAATAAGGGAAAGGGGAAATGTAGGGGAAAAGTAAGTGTAAGTCAACGTCCAGATTTAATTATTGTTTGTACAAGTTATACTTTCATGAGCTATCTTAAATCGTATCAATGTTATATATACACGATACGTGATTTTTCCCGGTTGCAATTCCACCAATTTCTCCAAGTTGGGACTACGCAACAACCATTTATCACAGGTCCGAAATTGGATGCCATCCTGCACACATGCAACATGTAATCATGAACTGCTTCCTAATTTCAACGAGAGAACAAGGTACAGAAGCATTCAGATATAAATAATGTTTGCCTACAACTCTGACTTTTGCTCTCAAGTTCACGTTTTGAAAACTTGTCTTTTTCGAGCTTTTTTAGTAGAAAAATGTAACAACGTCCGACTCCGAGTTTCTCACTTTCTCTCTCTCTCTTCTGTTCAGAACTCTGTGCAATTTGAATGCACAACTGTGCTCCATTCCATTAATACTACTCCTAAAAGAATCACAAAAAGGTACTGTGAGAATAATGAAAACACTCATAAATAAAGTGAGCACCACCATTCGACGTTCCCCTTTGAGAACCTATATACAAACTAAATATGCACGAGTTAAAGCCAACAGTGTAATAAGCGCAGCCTCGCGGAGATCAGAATGTAATCACTTCATTAGATGAGAATCCTTTATGAATACATAAATGAAAGACGGAGAGAAGGAAAAGGGGGAATGGGGCGGCGGCGAGGAAGAACCTTCTTCTCTTCAAGAAAACAAGAAAGGAGTAGTAGTAGTCTCCAAATATCAAGGCAAAAGGAACAACGGCCAAGAAAACCCCTATCATGCCAGCAGGATGGAAGTTCGGTGGCGCCTAAGAAACTAAAGAATTCATTACCGTTGAACATACGTACACATCCCCACAGAACCTCATGTTCACTTAGGAAAATACACATCCCGTGAAATGTATCCAACAATAATCGCAAATTTCCTTCCAACTTTTCAACTCGAAGCATCTTGCTCACTTTAGAACAGGGAGTAGGGGAGCAGGAACCGAGAGCCTACTCCTCTCCCAGCAGTTAGTTTTTAGTTGTCCAAAGTAGTCGTGTTCCACTTGTCGAAAAAAAAGATTGGTACAGAAGAGGAGGAGGAGGACGACGACGACGAGGTAGCTCTGAAAAGGGAATTTTGATGTGCCATCATCAACTTTACTCTGGGTATTTTGAAACGACATGTGTTAGCCATGTAGCCAGTTTTTTCTTTTAGGTAGAACATCCTAAGGTGACTCGGCAATATAAAATGGGGAAAAAAACAAATAAAAAAAAGTTTGGACTTGTGAGTGACTAAGGGAGAGAGAGAGGAGAGAAAATATACGAGCTCGGAAGACCAGAGGGTGTAAATTTTTAATGACTCCTTGTCTATGCGAAATACCCGGAGCAGAGGAGGGAAAAACTGAGAAGAAAAAGTACTTGAGGGCTGTTCCTCTCTCTCTCTCTCTCTGTCTCTCATTTTGTGCAGTTAACCTACGCACACGAGGAGGGAAAAGAGCAGCAGTTCTCACCGAGAAAAGGGAAAAACATGTGGAGCGACGGAGACCAAGTTCATTTTTGGTCGTTTTTACAATGTTGTTTGATGGAAAGAGTCAAGGGAGTAAGAAACACAGGACAAGAGAGAGAGAGAGAGAGAGAGAGAGAGAGAGAGGCTATCTATCTGCATGCTGGCCCTGTATACTTATATGCATGGAAGGAGAAAGGCTCTGCTTGCTCGTTCCCGTTTTTTTAACTCTTTCCATCACATTATCCCTATCAACATCCACCCAGCCGTGGATCCAAGCTCATGGCAATTTCCTTTTCCGACTACGTGCACCAACCAACCAACCACCTTTCACATTTTCAGATTTCAAACGGCCCACCATCAACGTCTCCGAATCTGTTGGGATTTGAAATAGAGAGGAGGAGAGAGAGAGAGAGGATGTCAAAATATAAAAAAAACCAGTCAAGGTATGGGATGGGATCCATCTAGAAATCTATTCAAGTTGTGTGCCACTCACTCGCCACCACCACCTCCATACCACCATACCACCACCACCAAGTCTCCAATCTAGATGTGCTTGAGTGGACAGTAATGTAATAATTTTGGATCTGTCGTCGTGGCTCTATACCTACCTACCAGACAAAAATGTGTAGCTGTACTTACAAAAATTCTAGCTGACAGTTTAACTTTTACTTCTTCTTCTTTTCAGTTAAAAAACCAATTTCAAGTTGTACATGAATGTTGAATGTGGTCGTGGCTAGAGAGAGGGTAAAAAAATTAGCCGAGATATGGAAATCATCATGCTGGCATGGCATCCCTGCACAAAAAGTAGTAGTATACTACTGGTCCACAGGCTATCACTCAAAATGTAGACAGCTCAAGCGAAAAGGAAATTATTAGCTAGCTTTCGTAACGGTAAAAAAAGCAAGCCCTTCAACTGACCCGTGTCCATGTTTTATAGCAACTACTACTTTCCCCCTGCCTGGAAGTTCTACAATCTGGATTTTGATGGAGTCCGTAGAGACCTCTCTAGATCTCTGTGAATAATTAATTCATTAGAAGCATAAAAAGGAGGAGGAGATTATAGTTCTGGAAATACCTTGAACAAGTTAATTCCCCGCTCATCAGAAAGAAACTCTAATTACGAGCAATTCCCATATTCTTCTTTTTTTAAGAAAAAAAAACTGTTCTTCCTCTACGGAAATAGTATACCCTGATGATTAGAGGGATGATGACGACGACGACGATGAGCTGTATAAATCTTCATTCTTCCACCATCCTCATAATTATTGTACAGAGGAGCAGTTGAACACTTACCAGAAAGTATAAAATAATTTCTGGAAAAGGAAACGCGCATCTTACATAGTCAGGCATGGCATGGCCGCCGCATGGCTGTGTGCTGGCTGATTATGCAGTTGTGAGTTTATAACCAGAGATAAGTAGCCTTATGACTGGAGTTAAGCTGTTAATACTACTTGGAGAATAGGAAAACACCCTCCTCAACTTTTTTTTTCTTTCTTTCTCTCTTCTCTCTCTCTCTCTCTCACAAGAGTTGTGTCTCTTACACTTAGTTCCCATCCTTCTTGGAAGAACAAGATGGAAACCAAGGGATTGAAACTCGCTGAAAATTTCCCTCTTCCAACAAAATGGAAATATTAACAAAGGGGAAAGAAAGAGCTAAAAGGAGGATGAAGAGAGGAAGGAAAAACGTTTGTTATAAGCGCGTTCAGAGATCCCCCTCTCTCTCTCTCTCTCTCTTTCTCTCTCTGTTAATAATACTTGGGAAGTTGTTATACAGCCAGGAAATGTGTATTTTTATTTGATGTATTTAAGTTTAAGAGGAGGAGTGGTCCTCATACAGCCAGCAGCACAAAGTGCATGAAAATATCAGTGTCCACATTCTCAAAATTTTCTCAAAAAGAAACATAGTTTTTTTTTTGAGTGGAGTGAGACAAGGCAAGTCAAAGAAGAAGGGCAGATTAGAAAATTTTCGAGACGGTTTTCTTTCTACACAGAAAGAAAACGAAAAAAAGAAGAAGAAGAGGAATAAGAAAAAATTGAGAGGCACTATAAAATGTACAAAAGAGACAGGATGGCTGCTATCCCTAGCTTATAAATGGTCGTATCTCTGTTAATGCGTGGAAAACTCGTCCCCCCTCTCTCTCTCTCTCTCGCTCTCCTTCTCACTCATTATTACTGAGAAAAACAAAAACCGAGAGAGGAGGAAGAAGAAGAAAAGACAGAACATTTTCATTTTATTTTGGAACGCGCAAGGATAAAAAGGAGGAAAGTCGTTTGCCGGGGAAGAATAGGAGGGAGCGGGATTAAACAGAGAAACTACTACCACTACTACTGGTAGAATGCATTTTCCATTCTATAGAGAAAGTGGTGTGGTGTTAGTCCAAAACGTTGGAAAAAACACACTATATTCACGGCGGTATATTATTGTGCGACCATGATCGCTGGGATGATGATGATAATGTTTATGTATTTAAATGGAGACATCCCTTCGTTCGTGACAAGAGGAGAAAGTGTGATATTTCGATAAACAAAAGATTATATTTTTACATCATTAAAACAAAGTGGAGCAGTGTCGAGCCTAATTACTCGTGAAAAAGATCGCGCGACAATCTCATAATTACGGGGACCTTTTTGTGTGTGTCTTGTGTGGAAAGAGGAAGATATGACATTAAGAGAAGAGAAGGAAGGAAAAAAAAACTTTTTATACCCAAGAAAGAGAGAAAAGGAGGAGGCGTGCATTACTTGTAGACTTGGAGATGTAGAACATTGCGTAACATATACTATCTGCTCCCCTCATCAATTTTCCCACTTGTCAGACTATCATAATATACTCTTTGTGGAAAGGTATACAGGCTTTTGTAAGAAAAAGGGAACCAAGGTGGTGGTGGTGGTGTTGACTGTGACTAGATATATCCTTTTTCGGAGATTCACACGGGGCACACGCACGCACCAAAAGAATTTTCCCCCCGTTTGCAACATTATTGTTAGCAAACAAGGGCCGGGAAAAAGTATCAACTTGTGAGCTTAAAGTCTGGAAAATCTCGGCAAGATAAAATGCAAACAAGAACTGATCCATTTTTTTCTCCCTGTCTCTCTCACTCTCTCTCTCTCTCTATATATATATATGTATATAAGATGGTGGCAGACACAGTTTTTTGAAACCAATTTCAATTTTCTTTATCACCACTCCATAAAGGAGTTCCCAAGATCGGAAATGAATGGGTGGATAGTGTATGGAGGATGGAGGGAAGGGAAGGGTGGTGGAGAGAGAGAGAGAGAGAGAAAAAAAAATCCAGTCGAGATTGTGCTGGTGACATTTTCCTCAAAAATAGTATGAATTTATGAGCCTAAGCTGAAGTAATGTTATGACAGTGGAGCAGGGAAATCCTCTCTGTTTGGCGAATGGTTGAAACCCCGAAAGAAAAAAACAGCATTATGCATGATGAAATTGTGCTTTTCAATTTATGCAACTCTCAACTTAGATTTTCGTTTTCGGAACAGACAAAAATAAAAAACATTTTGTGGGTTGTATTATATCATAATATATAGTATATATATATGTATTATTCCTGCCCCGCATACTCTTTTTTCTTCTTCTTTTTCATAATACAATTCTCCCTTTTTTAGCTTCTGACGCTCAATTACTTACATTTCCTAACTGATGGTGCATCTGTCTCGGCACGGAAATGGGATGCACACACAAAAAAGTATGATAAAATCCATTAGATATCCCTCATTGTACTCTACACGCGACTTGTGCAAGAGCGACTATCAAACTCCTCTGCTTCTTTTTTTAAAGGAAAAGATACCAAAATTTGCCTCATTTTTATTATATTTGCACTTACTCCAAAAAGGAATTTAGAGGGATTTCGCCAAACAGGAAGAACACACACAAAACCGGCGAGTATAATAATCCCCATCCCAATTGTTATCACACCTCTCTCGCATTTTTTTTTCTTTAAAATAGCAGAAAATAATTGTTTGTGAGTGTTTTTTCATCATCATCATCAAAAAGGTAGAATCTCTTTCTTAAAGAAGGAGAGGCAGCAACATTCATTCAAGCTCAATTCCAAGAAACCCTCTCTTTGCTACTCGTCGAACTAAAAACTCGGCTAATTCCAAAAAACATTTCTGGGTACTTTTTACAACATTTTCCATGTCAATAATAATGCAATATAGGGAGTGAGGGAGGGAAAGAGAGTTCCGCAATAAACCCTAGATATACTACATACTACAACATCCCCGTTTGAAAAAAGTAGGAACATTGCGAGGAGCCCAAAAGAGCCCTATCAACAACATGAACTATTTTTTATATGCGACACTTACTTGAGTAAACCTCGTAAATATTCTAGCATCGCACATCAAAAGCATTCATATTCGAAGAAAGTCAGCAGTTTTTAAAGTGAATTTTGTTTAAATTCCTCCACGGGCTAGTATACTTAGGACCACGGAAAGACTAAAAAATAATACACACAACTTTCCCATTTACTTTCGTACACTCCTTCTCGCTGACTGTTTCCCTTAAAAAGAAAATTGTGAACGTGAATTTCGTTGAGTGAATTTTTTATTCTTTGTTGTCGTCGACAACCCGACAGAGCCTCGACGACTTTATGGAGTCAGCTCTCACTACCAAACCACCTCACCTCCTCCTCCTCTACAACGCAGCAAGCAGCAGTTTGGTGTAGGGAAAACGGAGCGAAAAGGGAAATCATGATTATTTAAACGGGAAAATGATGTAGGGAATGGGATACTCGTACACATTTTTGTGTCGGTGCTGACGTCAGGCGAAATTTGTAAATCAAGATGGTAACGACGTTATGGTGATATCGAAGCAAATAAGATGCCAGTCAAAATGTCTGCTTTCATGTTTCCCCACACGGGAAAGGTAGCAACTTTTCAATGTTACAGTACAGCACGCAGGCAGGGTTACAGTTACCTTGGGAAGGGAAAGGGGTACTACAAAAAAATAGGACACTTTGAGTAAACCTGGCTTGGATGACGACGATACTGATCACACATAGTTTTAAATGGTGTATCGTCGTCGTCGTCGTCGTCTTCGTCGTGAATCTCTCTCTCTCCTCTCTCTCTTCCAGCTTGATTGTAACGAGAAAGTTGGGAGTGAGAGTGGGAATGAGGTAGAGACAGGAAAATAGCAAGAGAGAGAGAGAGAGAGAAAGGGAATGACGATATCTGATCCAAATGAGCCCATCCTATCCCAACTGTCAAATATATTTATTGTCATTATTGTTCCGGGTGGTCGTTTTCCCTTTTACCGGTGCACACCACGCCAAAGTCGCTGGTGACAGGCATATGCACATTATTCCCTGAAATATGGAGCACCACCACCACGACGATGGGAGAAAATTATGCTTCGGTTTCTCGACTCAAAAACTACCTAGGCAGTCAGCCAGTCAGGATGGGAAGAAGGGAACTGGGAACACGGCGACACGGCTTAAACGGACGAAACACTGACTGAGAGCATTATTGCGAGGATCCTACCTACTCATTCCATTCCGTACGGTTGGAGGAGGAGGAGGAGGTGGAGATACAAAGACCGATAATTTTATTCATGGAATGTCATTCCTATCACCAGCATAATAACCGTAAGCATTTTCCAAAACAAATGATACATGTGCTCACATCTTCAAAGGAAAAACTGGAAAGTGAGCCCCCCGCCCAAAAACAAGTGAGTGAGCAAAGGATGACGTATGAAATTGAAGTTGGTCTAATACAATTCGACAATCGTCCCATGTATCATCATCAGCAAAAAGAGCTCGACAATAGTACGAAGCTCCATTCCCACTTTTTTTCTTTCTCTGTCTCTCTCTCTCTCTCTCTCGGTATTTGGGGAAAATGCACTAAAAACTTTGGTCTCGACCCTGTTTTCCTAAGAAGATAAATAGGGTTGACATATCCCCCGATTCCCTCAAAGTGCATATATTTACTTGGATTGCATTAGCGACATACGTAAGGGAGGAGCAGCCCTACCTTTTTCTCAAAAAAAACTAAACTTTTACCTTTCAACCTTTTTTTTCTCTTCTACCTCGGCTTCCACCACTCTAAAGATATGCATAGCAGAGATATATAAAAGGAAAAAAATGCTATATTTTTCCACTTTTAGATTGATATCCCACTACTTCCTAGCTCGACGGTTTTTTACGGTCCCCTTTGCTTGCCAAGTGATGCGCAATCAATGGAAACAAGATGATCCTGCCTGGAGCAAAAGGGAAGCATATCAAAGTGGAACAAGTAATTGAAACCCACTCAGGCACGCATTACATAAAATACATGGCTAATGTGATTGCTCCTGATATAGAGTCCTTCCCGCAAAGTATGATAGCCCTCTACACACATGGCATTCCGCCTCACTTTAAATAATTTCCGTGAATGATGAATAAGAGCTCCAAGGACAGCAGCAGCCAGAGAGATCCAGTTGCCGAATCATTTCCAGTTCAATAAAAAAAGAGCCTGATTATATGGCATGTATCCGCCTCTGCATCTTGCAATCCACCACCACAAAAGGGTATAGTTTTTCACAAAAAGAAGGAATAAAAAAATTCTGGAATTGAGGAATAAATACTCCCAAAGACGATGACGACGACGACGATTCCCCTTTTCCCCTTGTAGCTCTTGTCTTGTTCCGGCGAGATTGAGCTGGTGGGTTGGAGGTTGCACACATCTCATCCAAAGTGGTGAGGATCTGTTTCAAATGCAGATCATTCTCAAAAACCGTTAAACCGTCACTATTTTTCTTCACCATTTGAAAAATACCAGAGACCGAGAGAGAGAGAGTATAGGAGGAGGAGGAGGAGATAAAAAAATGAATGTGCAGATGGTTACCCTTGTATATCCGCCGGTGGCTATCTTCCTCTTAGACTCAGTCATGTGGAGAGTGGAGAGGCAGAGAGAAAATATTTTTTCAATAAACGAATAAAGTACGCTGCTGAACCAAAGATCACTCGGCTTCGATCAAAATAAGAAGCAAGCGGAAACTGATCGCCTCTGAGGTGTTTTATCCTCATTCATAACAAAATTGGAAGAGAAGCTTATGCCATGCATGGATGGGAAACATGTATGCTTCACTTACAATATTCCAAAGAGTAAAAAAGGGAGAAAAAGCAGAAGAGGGCAAAAAAAGAGAAGAAGAAAAAAAATGTGGAAACTATGGGGATACTTCGTTTTTTACCCTTCTGTTTACGGATGCATGCCAGCAGATAAGGATGAGGAGGAGGAGAAATGTGGAAAATTTACCGACTTTGATTCCGAATTTATTAGGATCCCAATCCACACAGGAGCGTCGAAAAGCCTCGTTTTCTCTACCGGTTTACTCAAATTCCCACATGGAGAATTTCCTGACCTGCTCTCTCTCTCTCTCTCATCCAAATTTTTTTGAAGTCAATAATATTTCTCTAGTGATGAAGAAGCCAAAGCAATAAATTGCAAAGTCGACCCTGTACATAGCCCAGGATATTGAAGGAAATCTGGAATTTTATGAGCTGGTGCCTAAACAGATGAAATCGTGGTTTAACCTCCCGGTTTACATTTTTCCCCCCGTCGCATCCAAGACAAAAGAGAGTGGAAGGGTTGGAAAGGGATGCAATGCAATGCAATTCGTCGGGAAAAGTAGGAATGAAGAATCAATGGCATCAATTGTGCATCACAAAAAGAAGCGAGGAGATAGCGCTTTATCGAAACAAAAAAAACTGGTTCTTCACGTCTCCCCCTCACTGCCTGCATTCCAAGCTATTATGGTGATTAAAATGTGGCTGGTGCAACGGCACGGCACTACTACTACAACTGCAACTTACACTGAAACGAAAGTTTTTGTTCCCCTTTTCAAAGGCCAGACAAGCAGCCCATCATGTCGCAATATTCTCAATAAGGTTCACACTACTTTCCAGAAGAAAAAAAATGCAAAACCGCGTGCGTGCTGCGTGTGATGATTATACGTATCCACGTCCGTCTGGAGAAATGAGGAAACCAAATTGCGAAAGATTTTTTTTTTCCCTTTTACTTCCCTCCTTATTCTTTTCCCTCACTATTTTTATTTCCCAGCCTCCTCCTCGCTCCTGCTGCTGCACTTGAACATTAAGTCGTAATAAAGCCGTTCTATATTAAGAAAGTTCAATAAATGCCACTTTTAATTTCACACGGATCCATTAATGACGATGATGCAGTCGGGTGGTAGGAAACATGCAAATGAGTCTGTCTTCCACCCAGAACATTTCCATGTTGAAGATGTCTTACATGTCGGCATCAAAAAAAGTGGAAGAAGAAGCTTCCAACAAAAAAAAATTATACAGCTCTGGATCGTACGTATGTACACATTTATATGCAAATGGGTGCTGCATTCAGAGCACCACTTTTTTTCTTTCTCATCTCTCTCTCTCTCTAACATTATATATTCCACAATGAGCCCATGGCTCTACATTTCCGCATTGAAAACCATATTGCACGCTCTACTGAGACAAAACCTAGTACAAAAAAATAACAAAAAAATCCCTTTATGGATACTGTATCTTAGGTATCTTCTTGTTGGAGAAAGAGAAAAATCTACTACAAAAAAAATCTTTCCCTCGTCTTACACCATATTACATCATCGTTTTTTCCTCTTTTCCAACTATTTTTTTTGTATGCAAGTGTATCCAAAGTGACCTTTCAGATGTGGCTTTTCTTGTGTGATGTCATCCTCCCGAAAATGTTACTCCAACCCTGTGCCAGCCAGCCAGCCAACGATGATATTTCATACAAGTAGAAAAAAAATATTCATAAAGGGTTGAGCAGAATGCAGAAAATGTGTACATAACGGGCTACAGAAGAAGGAGGAAAAAACTGCCAGAGAAAAGACTGCATAGCAGGCATTCCTCAAGTTTGAATAGGGAAAATATTTCTTGGCAGGATTTTCACTAACTACTTCACTACATAAAAAAAAGAAGAGGAAAACTTGTTGGTATTGTGTCTCGAATAACTTGTGTGTTTACGTTATAGACCAGAGAGAGTCGTCGAGTTGTAGTATGAAATGGACGTAATTATAGTGTGCATTTTTTGTGCGTGGTGGTGGTGGTTCCCTTTCTGTACGGCACGGTGGTGGTGGCAGCGGATATACCGAGAAATAAGGAGGATGTAGTGCGTGGTGAATAGAATTGCATCGTGGAGGCCTAAAGCATTCTTTCCTTGTGACACAGGATATGAGAACCAAGAGAGGGAAAGTTTTCCCATTATGCTAATCAAGACTGAAAAGAGAGAGAGAGAAAAAAAAAGGAAACGGGGATCCTCTCCTTCCTCCGCTGGGTAGGTAGGTAGGCAGCTACTATATAGTATGTAGTAGCTGCCTCCACCGTTTGCTCCCTTGCAACTAACTGCCCCTCCACTACTCCATCCATGTTTCCCGTTTCCCCAGTTGTGCTTTTACCAGGCTCGCTCCCGTCTTTAGGAGAAAGGCGAGGAAGGATATTTCGTTGAAGGTGGAGGTAGCAAAGGCTAAGTGGAGGAAAAAATATACATATTGGACTACGGGTTTATTTCATTTTTTTGTCTTCTTCTTCGTCTTCCTCACCGGGTGGACTCTCTGACTCTCAAACAAATGAGTAGCTACTAGTTGGCTTTATGATGGGCGAACCAACATTACCGGGAATATATTAATCTAGGATATTAGCCGATATATTTGGATTTTTTTTAAATGCGTGGACGTGGTCGCACCGCTCGTCTTGTGGCTCCATTTTTGGCCCTCATAGTACACCAAAATTCTTGACTTTCTTGACTGGGAAAATGGGATAGTGCATATATTTCAGTACAATGTCCCAAATAATGGGAACACTGACAAGAAAAGCAAAACAGCAAACGTGATAAAAATCTAGGGAAAAAAGGGGGAAAAGGATGGGATGGGATGGATGGATTTTTTTTCTCCCTATTTTCAAACTTGTTTTTATTGCTCCTTGCTCCGCTCTCTCCTCTTGCCTGGGAGACAGCAAAGCACATAAATATTTTTTTTTGTTACGACAACGTTTTGTGTACTTATGCAATGCATGTGTGTGTACACGCATAGTACACTTGTATGAACAAATGATCAGTTCGTTTACGATTATTGCTGTGACGTGGCCTGCGTGCAGTAGCACAATTGTCACGTTACCGATTGTAAGTGCCATCATCATGAACAATCAAACCTATTCCACGTTTGCGCATCTCTCTCTCTCTCGAATCGGATCTTGGTCACTGGCGGCGGCTCTCTCAAGTGTGGGATGGAAAGTAGTTTCCCCTCCCCTCTTTTTGAACCCCTCAGTAGAAGAAAAATTTGTACGAGTTAAATTTGAGAGGAGGAGAACATTGCAGATTATGATGTAATCTTTGGTGTACATTTTGCTAACAAGTGGAAAACGCAAATGAGCAGCAGCAGCAGTGTAATCCACATCAATTCTTATTACCGTAATGAATTCCAATTCCAATTGGAGTCGGGAGTACAAAAAGAGAGAAGCCCGACCAGTACAGTTCAGTACAGTCACACAAACGAATTATCCTTTTGCTTGTGTAAATGTACATGTCTCGTTATCTTTTGAACTTTTCTTTCTCCTACTACAACTTTTTTGTTTTTATCCCATGATTGCTTTTCCAGGTTGGCCCGTAATTCTCCATTTGTTTCCATTTCCTATTTACCAATCTCATTATTTTCGCTAAATCAGCAGTTGGCTTGGAAGTAGGTGATTTTGGGCTCTGTGCGCTTTCTCTCTCACTCTCACTCTCTCTCTCTCTCTCTGTGTTTACATAATATTGTGCGGATAGGAGTTTTTAGGTAAGTATATATATGCATAATGAGATGTTATGGATGTCATTACACTTTGTGAGAACTGTTATCTCCTCATTTCGCATGGAGACTCTTTTAGCAGCAGTAGCAGCAGCAGCGGCGCTAAATTCCGTCGAGGAAATAAGCAATCTATAACTGTGTTCCCCGGTCCGCGGAGGTCTCCCTCCAAAAGCCTCCAACAACTCCAACCTCCTCCCCTCCCTTCTTTTGCTTCCCTAGTTTAATTAACGGGGAGGTGGGAGGAGGTCGGTAACGCAAACAAAATTTGAATTAAAATCATTTTTCTCCATTACACCCTCTTTCCCAAATCATCATTAGTAGAGTAGAGGTGGAAAGGTGGTGCAGCACATACATATTACGTGTGTGTGGGGGAAGGGAAGCGGGAGATTTCATGAGCTCGAGGCAATTGTGTTATTTGCCGTCTCCAGGAAAAACTTTACGTTTTCGCTGATGAGCAGGATGATGATGATGATTGCTGGGAAGAGGGAAAATTTTCACTGCCCGCCCTGCCCACAGGCGAGAGAACAGACTGTCACGTTGACAAGACAGTCTTTTCTTTTTCACCCAAATGACTGACTCTCCTTGTCTTACAGAACACAATTTGCCTTGGTGTGTGTGTGTGTGTGTGTAATCATATCATGTTTAGAAACAAGTTTCCTTCCACAGAGAAAAACCCCAAAAGACGGAGACTTTTCACGGCACACCGCTATCTCTCCCTGGCAGCCAGCCGGGCCCCACTACTCTCTGCCCCTAGCCTCCCTTTATAGATATTCATTAGTGGAAATATGGCACACGAGTGGTTCAACCGGAGGACGGAGGGTAACAAAAAACAGAAGAATAAAAAAAAATCCATAATACCGACGCTATGCTCCCTTTTTATCCATACCTCCTTTTACCTCACGAAATTAGCAGTCATTTCTTCTCATCAGGAAAAGGAGAGCAAAGCTGCTGCCTTCTTAATCCTTAACTATATACCTATATACAGTATACGCTTGACTAACAAATTGCACACGAAGTAACTCAAACCTAAAAACCTTACTTATATACGTACTTTACGTGTACATGACTCCAGAGAAAAATACACACCAATTTCCATGCTTCGACTAACTTTTTTCTCCCCAACCTACTACCTTTCTCTAAACCTCTCAAATCATCTCGAACAATCAAACACATGCCTCCTCATGTCACAACACCAAGAGACCTCTTGATCCCCCCGAATAAAAGATATTCATGGGGTGGTGGTAGTATCCATCAAAAAGGACCAAAATCCCAAGGAGGACGAGACCCCCATAAACCAACTACAAATAAATGTAGAGAGACACATGACTGATAAAAGGAAATATAAACTAGTAAACTACTACCCACCATACCCACCACCCTCCCTTCTTCCCTCCATCCTCCTATCCCTCCTCCATTTCGGGTCGATTGCATGAAAATAAAAAGTTAAAAAAAATGTGCTCCGAGTAGGAAAAAAAACTCTATAGGAAAATTACATTTTATCGATGTGAAAAGAATACCGCGCGGTGCGGGTTTGTGTATTGCACAAGTATTATTTTCCTCTTTTACTCTCTCTCTCTCTCTCTCTCTCTCTCTCTCTATCTCTATATTCAAATGTACAATAAACCTTTTAAAGAACTAATATCCTTGTGTTGTGTATACTACATAAGTAAGACACGCGTCGAGTTTTTTTTCCTCTTCTTTGAATACATAAGTTGACTCTGGAGGGAGAAGAAAATATTCTCCATTTTTTTTTCTCTCTCTCTCTCTCTCCAGCTCCCTTAACTTCAGTTGCAGGCAGACTAGTGTAGTGTAGTAGTAGACCCAGCTGTATAAGTGTAACTGACTTTTCTCCTCTTTTCCCTCAGATATGATAACCATTTGAGCCTCTTTTCAAATTCATGAGTAGCTTTATTGCATCTCTCTCAGCCATCTTTCCTCCTATTTTTTCATGCAAAGAACATGAAGAATGATGGGAGAGTTGTTATATACATATTTTTTCGTTGTGAGGAGAAAAGGAGGACATGATATTATCCCAGGAAAGCTGGGTTATACATACGGACGGAGCGGAGGAGGAGGAGGGGGAAAGAGGGAAAATGTGGATGGGAACCTGTGTGTGTGTGTGTGTGAGAAGAAGAGAAAAAACCCGAATTGTGAGCGAAAGATACACACAGAAAAAAAACCCCTTATAACTGCAGTAGGAACACATGTTTCACCTTTTGTATTTGAAAAGAGAGAGAGAGAGAGAGAGAGAGAGGGAAAAAAGGTGAAGTTGGCGAGGTAGAGAGAAATACAATATTTTTCGTGTTGAATGAATTATACATTGGGAGCAAAAAAGGGAAAAAATACACCTTCATTTCATGATGTCAGCAGTGGAATTCCCTCCTCAAATCAACATTCTTGAGAAAATGCACTTTAGTAGCATTGGAGGGAAAAGGGTTGAAAAAAAATGCGAGTCTTGGTGAATTGGTAAATATCCCATCATCCCAGACATAAATCACAAAAGTAGATATAAAAGTTTGGTTGGGCTATAAGTGAGTGGGTCTAAAAAATGGAGACGGCAGAGGGGGAAGTAACCATGGATGGAAGAAGGCCTGCTGCTGCTACTGCTGCCACTGTAAGACACGTTGTTTAGGTAAAAAGGAGTACATCGTAAAATGTAGTTTGGTCAATGTGTCATCATCATCAGAATACCATTTTCAGATAAAAACAATGTCATAACTTGTCCTGACATTAATAGCCCATGAAGATTTGACAGAGACGTGATGACAGCGGCACTGCGGCAAATTGGTTGTGTCCAACCTGTAGGGGGAAAAATAGGAGGAGGAGGAGGTGGTGGTGGTGGCGTTGGACGAGACATTTTTTTTGCTTCACGGGTTGCCACCCTTTGATTAGCTGATACATCACGGTTCCTCCTTGTAGAGCTCACATGGCGGCCGTGACAGAGGAGGAAATTGTTAATCAGATATGGGAAACGCACAACCTTTGTGCGTTGCGTTGTAGTATGTACAAAGGAGGAAGGAAAAAAATCCCCTCGTTTACAATAATGCAGCAGTCCTTATAGCCCAGACAAAATTTGTGACAAAGTGGGAATAATGAGGGAAAAAGGTTGATTCTGGGAGACTCTTGAAGGAGATCAAATGAATATCTATTTTCACGGGAAACGAACCGCACATTTCACACAACTCTGAGGATGACGATGGTCAAAGTTTTGTGGCCTTTATGACCCTTTTGCTCTCTCTCTCTCTCTCTCTCTCCCTCTCACTCTCTCTAGAAAGTTTTGCACCTGTTCCCTTTTCCGCTCATCCAAGATCACAAAGCATCGGAGCGCAGCAGGTTTGTTGATGGAATGTGTTGGAAACTTTGCATGCGCTCCTATGCCCCACCAGTACGTACGTACCAGTCCTTGTATATTTGAAACTTTGAATTTGAGACCAGAGTGAGAGCGAAGAGTGCTCAATCAAAAGGTTAGCCGAGGCACAGGAAGAAGAGGCAAAAATGTACTCAGAAAACACATTCTTTTAGGGACACTCTGTCTGCATTCCCAGCTCCTGCTCCACCCATTGTCCATTAAAGTAGTCATCTTTCTCATTTTCTCTGTTTTCTCATCAAAGGAAACGAGAGCATGGCATGCAATACGGGATTTTCCCCCGACATAAAACAGCGTGAAAAAAACAAGAGACTCGCGACTACCATATATATATAGTAGTCTGGTGACAAGAATATCGAGGTAAAAAATTACTCATGTGTCAAAAGCCACATAAGACTATACGTTTTTATTCCTCTCTCCAGTGAATTTTTTTTTTTTTTCAGGGATAAATAACTGTGCGAGCAAGTGGGAGAACATCAGTAGTAGTAGTGTTGTTTTGCATTTGCATTCCTCCGTTCGTTCCAGCAGCCGCCCGCTCCCAAGCAATATATTATATATATATAAAAGTGGGCAGAGAGAGGAGAGGAGAGTTGGGAATAATAAAAAAAATATTTTAGACATGCATTTCTAATTTTCTTACACCCTTGGGACCTGATTAATTAAATTTAATATGGGCAAGAATGTCGCAATGTAGTAGAAAATGGACCACTGGCATGGAGGAAAACATAGTACGTACGTACTGAAGAAGTAGCCTTCGTTTAGACAACCCAGCAGAGAGGAATATGATGACGGGAAAAAGTAATAATAATAACAAAACAGAGGCTACACACACACAGACACACGTACTTCAAAAAAACAAAACAGGGAGTGAGCGGAACGTGGAACACGCCAAGTTTCCTATTGATGTAATATACTCTGTCACTCCAGCAATGCCTTGGCACAGGACAACGACACGAACGACCAACCAGGCAAAAAACTATGGATAGGGAGAGGAGAGGAGGAAAATTATGGAAAAAATTGGCTTCGAGTACTGAATACTTGGGACAGCAGGTTCATTTTACCTAATTTATAGTATTGTTTTTCATCAGAGCTCTCGTCGTCGTCGTCGTCAATATTAGCCGGATGATGAACATGCAATGCACGGGGCACAACTACAAAGCATTCCATTTGCAAATCCATAATATACGCATATTTTCCTCCCCTTCTCGTCAGTTTTTACTCAACTTGAAGATCCTTCTGAGAAAGAAAATATTTGGAGAGTTCCGTCAAGGATGAAGTAATGAACGGATATATGTTACCACCACCACCACCGCCATCACCAGCTCTGGAGGCACACAAGTGGAAAAATCAGTGTGGAATTGAGAAGATTGGAATAAGGAGGACACTCCATTTAAGAAAATGGGATGAGAAGTAGTAGTACTCCCCAAAAATAAAAGGATTTGCATCATCATCCCCCACTTCCCCCAGGGGGGACGAACTGGATGGGTTATAAAGGGAGAGATGATGTAAAATGGACGACTTTTTCTTCCTTGTTGAGAAATACAAGAAAAAGGGGAATCTGTGCTGCAATAACTTCTTCGTCTTCTTCTTCTGCTCAAGTTGTGCGGGCGGAGGAGAGTGCAAAGCTAAAGCCCAGTTGCCTATTACATCCATAAATGCATATGATTCGGAGCAAATGGGCGAGTTAGTGTGGAGGTTGGGTTGGGGACGGTGCCAGTGATGGTATGAGACAGGACGGAAGTTACCACCTGAATAAACACAGATAAAAGTTGGGACAAGAAGACAAGCAGCCATGCCGTCGTTTTCCCCGTCGTTTCCGTGTTTTGTGATATGTGTGTACGGTCTATTAATGGCAGTGCAGTGGTGGTGTACAAGTTGCTACTAATACTTTTTCTCTTTCAGCCTTCCTCATTCCCAATCCACAGGATCCTTATAAAATGACGCGAGCAATGTCGTGTTTCGTGCGTTCGTATATAGGAATATATTTTATTTTATACTGCCAGCCTCATCACCACCACCACTCGAACGAGAGACACCTCCAAGAGCGAAGCAAGCAACCCCCGAAAATTCTCTCTTTTCTGTTTGTTCATGCAAAGTAAATGAGATTAAAGGAGAGATTGGGCTTCCCATCCGTTCCGACATCACCCACGCGCGCCTCTCCTCCTACTCCTCCTCATTTAAAGCTGGGATCCCACTGAAAAAATGGTGCTCTGCCGGTGTGTCCCTGTGTATTCAAATACCGGAGGCATTGGTGGCAGAGAGGAGAAAATTTTGGAGGTGGCCCCGCTAAAAACTTGATGTGGTTGTCTAGTGAAGCAAAAACTGGATCTTTTCCACCACCACCACCACCATCAGCACCAGCATCCAAAAAAATGTTTAGGTGGAAAGCTGGAAATGAGTGGAAAAGGGAGGCAGAGTCGCTCACACATCTTCAGTGGATGCAGTGGATACGATAATGCCATGCCGAAAATTCCAACTTGTTCGTTCTCCAAAGAAACTAAATATTGTCTTTTATCCCTTTTAATTCAGACACGCTGTTTCCTTATCGCCAATCACACAATGTGGTTGGGGCCACACCGTTCCGCATTTTGCTGCTACGCGGTGGAAATAGGAAACACACACTCTCCCTCTCCCTTTTTGCTTCTTCCCTCTAATATCATCAACTTATTTTTTTCCCTCTGTCACTTTGTCGTCGTCACCCTAGTCAATCCATCCATAGTGGTGGAGTTGAGTGGAGTGGAGGAGAGGAGGAGGTGGAGTGTACCATGGGTGAGGAAATCTCGGGGATGTAATCGGAACACGGGGAAGAGTCGTCGTGCATCTCTGTTGAATTATTCACGCACCAATTAACTTGCAGAAATAACGATGTCATAATAAATCTCAGCCTGAGTCTCCACTGTGTACAAAAACGATTATTTTATCGTGTGCTTAAAACACAACCACCACACTGCGTCTTTCCGATAATAACTTTACACTCGGCTTTTTTTTTCAGGTAGCCCAGGCCCCAAGGATTTTGGTTCCGTAATGAGCCAAGATGGACGGGCGGCTGCGGATGGCTCAGAGGAGGCAGAGGTGAAGATGCCAAAAGGGTAAGTGTGTTACCATTATTCCGCCGCAACGCGAGCTAGTCTTTG
This sequence comes from Dicranocentrus wangi, assembly GCA_036850665.1. Taxonomy (NCBI): domain Eukaryota; kingdom Metazoa; phylum Arthropoda; class Collembola; order Entomobryomorpha; family Entomobryidae; genus Dicranocentrus; species Dicranocentrus wangi. The sequence continues at coordinate 62,787 of JAANSN010000109.1, read as the reverse complement.
CATCACTTCCCAATTTCCAAAAAAAATGTCTAAAACGAAAAGGGCCCCTCCAAATGTCCAAAGATTTTTTCCCATTTTTGCATTACTACTACATACATCGAGAAATACCTATAGCAGCTACCCAACCTACTTTGGCTTACTTGGGATCGCTTCCCTTAAAATTGTAAAAAGCTTGAAGAAATGACAAAACTTGGAAAGAAAGCCAAAGGACCTGTCTGCTGCTTCAAAATACAACTCTACAAAAAAAATAGAATCCCTCATAAAACCGGGTTCCACCTAACTTTCGTCCAGACCCGCACAATGCGTATCTGTGAGTAGTGGTGCCAGTACGTGGCGGTGGTGATGCTCTACTAGTAGTACAACTATAATGTATGCGTTTCCTAGCCCCGTTTCGCAGACCAAAAGCGTAAATTGCATTGACTAATTTCGTTTTCTACTGAATACCCTCGAAAAAGTGTACATTTTGTATTGTATTCTTACAACTTTTTCTGGTGGTGGTGGTAGCGCTAGAAGTAATGCTAGTAGCAGTAGTAGTAGCACACCAGTTTTTTATATCTTTTTATTTTCTCAGAGTGGACTTCCATCAGAGAGCTAGGAGGAAACTTGATGGAGAATCATGTTCAGCGGAGCGAGCATCGTTTTCGTTTGACGCTTAATGGCCAAGAAAATGCTGGTGAACTTCCCAGTCAGTTTTTATACAGCCGGAGTGGGTTGATATTATAACTGCAACTATCCCCGTCGTCCCCGTTTTCTCTCCCCAAAAAAGCTGAGCTCTGTGTGCATCCACCGTTAGCATGCATGATGGTGGTGGTGGTGGTGGTGGTTGGTGGTTCTATGTGAAAATATGCGACGCGACGAGTCTCTCTCTCTCTCTCTCTCTCTCTCCATTTCTTCCCTTGCCTTGTATACATTTTTTTCCATCCTTTCTCTCTCTTTCTCTCTCCACCACTGCATTTCCCATCGTCTTCACTTTTTATTGCCAAGACGGGCTCCTATAGTGCAAGTCGAGTTGTATAATGTCAAGTGAGAAACTGCAGTGAAAAAAAATCTTTTTATATGTATGCATGCCAAAAAGAGAAGAAAAAAAATGAGAGAGGAGTTGATATTCGAAAAGATACACACACACACACACACACACACTCTGTCTCACTTTTTTATATTTAATATATACATATAGATATATATATTTCCACAATACAAGTTGGCCATTCACTGCTCACGTTCTTTTTTTTTGTGTGTCGGAATGTATACGCATTATATTCTGGAAACGATTCTTGTCTTGACTTGACCCTCTTTTTCCAATTCCAACCCTCACTCCCAAAAAAAAACTTGCGACTCGGAAGAGGAGAAGAGAGAGAGAAAAAAAAGTGGAGACCAAGTGTACAAGATAAATATTTACTAAACCAATTCTCTAGCTCAGTATCGATTCCAAAATGTACATTCATGCACAAAGGCCACTTGATGGGTTTTTATACTTTGGGAGAGAGAGAGAAAAAAGGCGTAGGAGAGAAAGGCAGGCAGGCAAGCCGGCACTGCGGCCACCCCAACTCTCTATATATCCGCGAGAAAGCTTTCAATCCTTCTCGCACATTGTCTCCCTCTTCTGTTCCTCTGTATTGTGTAAAGTATCTAATATGTGAGAGAGAGATATATCTGTGTTTCCGTGTAAAACTCATTTTTTACCTCGTGAACTTCACCACCATCAAAAAGACAGTAATGCAGGAGAGAGAGAGAGTGAGGGAGGGAGGGAGGGAGAGAGAAAAGCAAGACAAACGAGATGGTGCAATATGGTGGTGTGATAACTTTCACGTACATTTATTTCCGAGAAATCAATGAGGATGACAAACATCCTTTCTCTCTCTCTCTCTCTCTCTCCCTTTTTCCCTCGTCATCCCAGTTGCACATTTCCCGGGATCCTTTTCATCTCCAGGAAAATTAGCATGGTTAGACGAGGAGAAGAAGACCTTTAGAGAGAAAGAGAGAGAGAGAAAAAAAAGGCTGGTGGTTTCGGATTTTTTTTTTCGGCGGATCCACTCACCATTACCTATTTGAGCCATTTGAAACATGATTAAAAACAATGAGGGATGATATACTTGTTATTAAATCTTCTTTTTTCTATGAAAAAAGTTCTAATGAACTGGGAGGAAATTGATAATATAAAAAATCTCTCGTTTTTTTTCTTCTTCTTTTTCTATACTCTCTCTCCCTCTCTCTCTGCTTCCTCTCTTCCTTTTTTAATGAAACATGGTCGCGTTGCTGCTGCTGAGTAAAAAAAAAAGCCGGATCCCTGGTGTATATTATCCCTCCTTTCCCGTAATGATTTTTTTACCCAAGAAAATTGAAACTGGTGAGGAACGAACTGGAGGGAGAAGGAGGAGAAGGAGAATGATGGAGTACGACACGAATAAACTTTTTTTTTCTCGGCAAGGGGCAGCTCTTGCAGCAGCACCCAGAAGAATCTTTGTTAAGTAAGAGACGATAATATTTGCATAGCTGATTGGGTGCAGTTAACCATACAATGGAAAAGTAAGGAGGGAGGAAGAAGAAGAAGAAGAGGAAACACGGGCCAGGTCTAGCGCTGAATGATGATGGTGATGGAGGCGGAAAGTGAACGTGATACGACTTCCATTCCCCCATTTTTTTCCTGTACAAGCTATTTCCTCTCATCAACCAGTTATAAACTGAGCACAATGAGGATGAACCGGCGGAGGAGGAAGATGATAATGATGATGATGGTACATTGCCAAGAAGGAAAAAAGCGGAGGGAAATCAACCATCTCGTGCGATCAAGAAAACGTCAAAATATATAGGTTCTCTGGCGAGACACACTGAACTGAGCTGAGCGAGGCGTGTAGATAGATAGGTAGAGAGAGAGGGTGGGTGCAATCAGAAAAGGGGAACGTTATCATATGTAATGTCGAAGAGAAAAAAAATATAGTCCCGTTGCACCCCGTGCTGATGCTGCTGCTGCTGCTGCACTGATTGTTGAACCAGAGAGAATAGAGAAAGGAACACGGAGAGAGAGAGAGAGAGAGAGAGACACGGAAAGCGTTAGGAAATTGATTGAGCTCTCTTCTTTCTTCCTTGATTGAATCCTTGAAGAAGAAGGAGGGAAAAAACGCGTGTATCAAGTGATAGATTCTCTTTAAACCTACTAAAGCTCCCTAACATGTTGAAGAGTCAAGAAAAGTGAAGTGAGCTGTGCGTCTGCTGGAAAGGAGGAAGTAGGTAGGTATATTGCAAAAAGTCGTGTAGGGATATTACAATCCCCGAAAAAATGATGATGATCATTTATAGCTCAATATGTACTTAGCTTTACCGACGAGGACGACGACGATCACCCCACCACCACCGCCACTCCTTTGTGCCCATCACACATTCATTGATAGACGCAGCTGGATAATACATATATTACCTGACACACTCACTGGGAACGAATCAATCTGTTGTTAAGCTAGGCGAGTAGTTGTAGTAGTAGTAGTAGTAGTAGCAACGGCACACAAGGAAGGAATCTTCCGGGGCTTTCCACTCTAATACCTAGTGTTTCCCTCCTTCCAGCCTCCTCCTCCTCACCATCATAATGGAACGAGAAAGGAAACAAGTGAGGAGGGAGACTCACTCAGGGAGTGAGAGCGAGCGAGATGGGCTTCAAGACGGGAATAACCTGAATAATCACCTGTTACTTGATATCATTTTCCATTTCCCTCATCTCCCACACACGTTCCAACTTCCCTTTTCACTTTACCCGTTTGCCCAGCCGAGCCGCCGTTGCTCCTGCCGGTCTGAAATGGATTTTTCTTTTCTGGGGGGAAATGTGTGTGTGGACCAAGGAAAAGCGCTAGATGCTACCTGCGGAGATTGATTCTTAAATTGCACGGAAATCTAGAAAGAGAATTGGGGTTTCACCATCACCAGCACCACACACCATGCAAACAGGTGTACCCACAAAACTTTTCTCCTCTTTCTTGTCTCATAATTATTTTTTGGGGGGGAGAGAAAAAGAAATAACTTTTTTTTCTTGCCTTGGGCTGTTGATTCCTTGTTGAGAAGGGGAAAATGTTAGCTGAGCTAATAATGGGTATTGTGTGGTTAGGATGTTTTTTTCTCGGACAAGTTGTGTACGCTTCTCCAGATCCAGCACTACCACCACGCATTCTTACCACGTAGACAGACACAAAGTCAGCAGAAATGGGATAGCCCGGGTCCCGGTATAGATCAACCAGCCCATTAGAGTCATCAGCCAAAGTTATGTTTTTTGTTCTTGTTACTACAAGCAAGCAAGGCACAGTAGCTCTACTCATCGCCAATAATTCCCCCGGAAAAGAAAGAAGGGGAAAAAATGGAGGAGGAATCATCATCGTCGTAAGCTGTTGTGAAATAAAGGAAAGAGAGAATAGTAGTAGCGGAGAAGAGAAGGGAAACATAAGTGGATATGAGAGGATATAGGACTTGCAAGTGCAAGTGGATACAGGGAAAAATAAAAAAGAGAAAAGTGGTGGAGAGACCATACGTATAAAGATAGACACTCTTCAAGTGAAAACATCAACAACAATCCATTCAGCTCTATTTTTACTTTGAAGCTCTCCAACATTCTCGTTTCCTTTTTCCCTCTCAATTCCATATGGATATGGAGAGGAGAGGAGAGAGGAGTCGGGAAGGGAAATGCATCTCTCCAATCCTCAACATCATCACCACCACCCTTAAACTCTAAAGGGAAGAAAGTGATGCAACCTGCTTGTTCAGTAGGAAGAGAGAAAAAGAATCATGAACAGTAGCTTTCTCTCTCTCTCTCTCTCTTTCCATGTTTACGACACGGTGTGTACTGGGAAGAAGACGAGAGAAAAAAATATATATACCCCGACGATAATGGGATGCTTTTCCTCCTCCTTCCACTCCATTTTTTACCTTGTATATTCCCGGTGACTTGACACCACAGATTTTTTTTCGCCTTCTTTCCTCCACATTTTTGCCAAAGTAATTGAAATGAAGATCTCCTGTGGTTACAAAGCAACTTATGGAATAAAAGTGAAGATTCACAAAAAAGGGGGGAAAGAGTCAGTAGTGTGTCTCTTGAGTTGGCCAAAAAGGAAAAGAGAGAGAGAGAGAGATTCTAAGGAAGTGCTTATATATTTTTGTTTGAAGATTTCTCCTTCTTTCTGTTTTATCATCTGAGTTGGTAGGAAAATACTTTTTAAGGAGGGTAAAGAAAAAACGCCGAGTTCAAAGCATTTTTTCTTCTTCGTCGCTGTAGTTTTTATGCATCACTAAGTCAGCCACCTTTGACAACTTGTTGTTTGACTTGGATTAATTTAATCAGAAAATTAAACACTCAACTTATATATAGTTGCCAAACCAAGAAACACGAAAGTGGTGGTTGGAAATGGGAGCTGGGAGCTAGAGAGAGAGAGAGAGCTTCTGCAAGTGAGAGTAAGCGGAGGAATTTGATTAATTGATTCTCATTTGGGAAGATGAATGTTGATGATGGAGGGATTTCTTTCTTTCGAGGAGAAGGGGTATTCTTAAAATAAAGTAAATCAGTGGTGGTGGTTAAAAGGGTGAGTGAAAGAAAGACTTTCCTTAGTGTAGTCCACCACCACCACCACGCCACCACCATGTAGCCATTTTCTTTGGAAAGGGTTATGAAGTGTAATGATAAATTGGGTTGATGGGTGGGTCTTCTCTGCAAAAACTGGCTGGCTGGTGTACATTTAGTAGCTGGTGAAATTGTTATTTGTAACTGGGATTGAGTGCTTTTCGGCTAACAAAAAGAGAAATTTTCAGGGTGGTGGTACACAACTGGGCAAAAAAAAAACTCAACTCCAAAGGAGGAAATATATGTTTCCCAAAAGAATCCCGGCTCATGTTTCCAGTTCCCAGTTGAGCATTGTGGTGGTGGTGGATTTTCCTTGAAAAAGCGAATGTGAAATGATACATAATATATTATGAGTTGCAACCGAAAAAAAAAATTCCAAAATGCATTTTTGCTTTCTCCCTGCCTTGCTCCCTGTCAGCAGAGTAGTAGTTGTACGTGAAAGTGTTTTTCCCCACTATTCATGCATAACTATTATTATTAGGGGGAGACAGCAAAACATATATTTATATAGTCAGTGTGCTCTGCTCAACCTCAAAAGTCATAAAGTACATTTCAGATTCAGCCCTCGGTAAATTTTCTTTTCGGTTTGGACCCACTCTCTCTCTCTCTCTCTCACTCAACATATTTCTCCACACACACAAAAAATATACTACTTATATTTTCGGTACACAGTGCAGCAGCAACAGCAGCAGCCTTTCCATGAAAAAAGCAACTGGGAGAGGAGGAGAAGTTCAGGAGAACAATAGGGAGAGGACTAACCTCAAAAACCATGTCTTTATTGCCTTTCTCTTGCTATTACTGTCCACACACACGCCCAAACAACGAGAGAAAAAATAAAAAGAAAGAAAAAAATACTGGGCTACGGTAAACTACTACCGACCCATGTGGATGAAGTTGTAGCAAAACTTCTCTTCTTTTTTTTTCTTCAGAGCTGGATAACATATTAACTCCGAGCCGACTAGTTAGGGATAGCCTACACTTATCGTACACACCTCTCCGAAAATGCTGCTGCTGCTGGTGGTATAACGTCCTGTTTACACGATATAATAAGTACGACGACGAATGCTGGAAGAGTTTTGGATGATGATGATGATAGGAAACCCATTTTCACATATGGTTTTGTTCCACGAGGTAGGAAAGTAGTGACCCGGTTTGCCATGCCATTGATACCGTGCCCATGTTTCTATTATTTTGACTATTTCTATCATTGTCTCCAGCTCCTTTCAGAGAGAGAGAGAGAGAAAAAAAAATTCCAAAAGTTGACCTGAAATCTCGCAAGATGCAATCTCAGTGAATCGTTATAATCCTCCTCCAATTTCCTGGCTCACATGTTATATGCCCCACATCTCGCCTCTGCCAGCTCCCCAATTACCATCCCCCAGCCCTTGTGAAATTTTGATACCCCCTTTTAAAAATCTGGATTATTAGGCCAACCCATTCTAACTGCAGAGAGACATTCATTCATGCAATATTTAAACAAGGAAGAGCAGCGGCTCGGGAGCTGCCACTACTGCCAAGTTACTTACTTATTATTATTATTATTATTACAGTTGATCTTGAAATGTTACAATAAAATTAATGATTCTCCATGGAATACAATACTACTATGGAAAGGGATAAAGGGACCCAACCCTAAAAATTTCACACTTGCTCTCGTGCCAACGACGACACAATCCACCAAAGCGGAGGCAACAACAAGGAGTACAGGAGAAACCTTGCATTTTCAGAGAACCTTAGCGGCCTCATGGAAAGGGAAAACTCTAGTTGGCATCACAAAGACAGCAGTGTCTCGCCCCTCCTCCTCCCAAAACAACAAACAAACTGCACTGAGCCATCATCATCGTCATCATCATCATCCAACAGAAATGACACAAAACAATGACAACTCCACTTTTTTCCCTTGGAATAATGCGGATATATCGTTTTAGCTTAAATGCCTCTCGACACTGGGCTCCCTGCCTACCCAACTATTTACTCCCATTTATGTTTTATTCCAGGGAAAGGGAATCAAATTGTGAAACAAAGTTTTTCCTTCCCAGTTGCTCTACCCATCGGAGTTGCTATACCAGCCAGCCAGCCAGAGCTTAGGCAATAAACAGCAGTACAACTTTTACAACCAGTATTAGTTTCCCGTCTCGACGAGAAAGTAAAAACCCGTGTAAATATAAAAGTATATATATATATATATATATATCCATGTTGTAGTAGCGTCATGTGCCTGACGTCCTCGTCGTCGTTCTCATGTGCTCAGAGTGGAGTGTAAAAAGGCAAGATTATTGGTTTCTTTGGAGGAACAACAAGTTTAGCTTTTTCATTGGCAACTCTACAACTACTCGTCGTCCCCACCAGAGATTTTTTTTTTCATTTGACGACTTTCATCTCAAAGTCCTTCTAATTAAGGGAATTTTTTTTTCGTCGACAAACAAAAACGCGCATTTGTGTATCTTCCAATAAATACTTTTTCATTTGAAGTTTTCCCTTGGTTCGGCGCGGTGTATTTCCCTTTGGGAAAGTTGGAAAAGGGAATCCCTCCCTGTCTGTGTAGATATACGCGTATTTTGTATCCAAAAATACATTTTAAATAATTGATTTCCCCTTCACCAGATTAACTATTTTGGGGAAAAGGAAGGGAGGAGGTAGGGAAAGCTCTTGATTTTGGCAATAAAACGGAGGACTGGGAGGAATGAGTTGAAATTTGAGAGGAAATTAAAAAAGTTGTGAAATTGGCATGATTGCTGTTTTCCGTTAATAAATAAATAGGATTAATTTCAAGTCCGGCTTATGGAACCAATAAAAAAAGGGAAAACTTTTTTCTCCCCGAATCCCACTAGTGCTGCTACTACCATCGCCGCCGCACTAAACAATTCACATATATATATATATATATATACGATATATACTATAGCTTAAAGGTTTTTATTCCGATTGCCGAATGTAAATACAACTTTTTTTTCTACTGTAAAAAAAATATTTAAGTAATTTGAGAGTTGCTAACCTTAAAGCACACCATTCCATTGGTATTTGAGGCAAGACTGGTGAAAGGGGGCATTAGGTTAGGCACCGTAAACGGAATAAATAGCATTTTGTCTTCGGAGTAAGTATGTTCCACAATTTGGCAATGTGCAAAACAGTTATTATTACTTTCTTTCTTTTTTCTTGAATTCATACAATCACACCCGTGTCCAAAATATCTCTAATTGTTACGCTTACGCTTATATAGTCCAACTTGTAAAAACTAGTTAGAAAACCCCCACGCTCTCTCACAAAATATAGAGTTTTTGGCTGTCGTCTTTATTTTATTTGTTTTAGAAAAGCAATATATTACAAAATCTTTTTTTGTACAAATTCTTATCCAGTTTTCATTTTAAAAAAAAGTCTCAATATCTCCAGAGCTCCCTTTTAAATACAAAGTGGTTTTTTAATATTTTTTTTTGTCCGTAATGCGTTTTCTAGTTGACACTACACGAAGTAAGTACTCTTGAGAAACACGTCACGTCATCTCTCACTCTTCTCCCAGTTTTTTTAAGTTTTACAAAAAATTGTTTATTGCAAAAGAGTATGTAGTGTAAGTGTAGGGTCGCCGCGGCGGCTCCGCTGAATGAATTTTCCTCTGACAAATTTATGCCGGTAAAATGAGTTCCACCTCCACCCACAACCAAACCAACATGTTACGAAAAAGAGAGAGAAGAAGAAGAAGAAGAAGATGGAAACCAAAACAAGTTTGTTCCGTTTCACCAAAGACACAAATTTCCCCAAAAAGGGAGAGAGAAAAAAAATTCCAATGGAAAATAGCTCTTGTTTTCCTCTTTCCTCCTCCGCACGAAAATAAACTCTTTTTTTTCTCCGATTTCTCCTCTTGTCTTCACACAACGGTGTTATGTGGTGGACTTGGTTTTAGTTCACTATGAAACTGTGTTTATTTCCTTCCCCTCGAAAAAATTCGTACGCATATAAATTGTCTATCGTCACTCTCAGCAGTTGAACCTGTTGTAAATACAAATAGCACGGTGGTGGTGATGGTGGTGGTGACAGGAAGAAAAAAGAAACTCGTTCAATAACAACAACCACCACGATGTTTTTTTTTTCTTTTCCTTCTGGGAAACACGTTGAGATGGTGGAAGACAGTTGTTTCGTCAAGCGAAAAAGCTATAGCTGGCGGGGATATTTACACCACTCGATACTAATTACTACACGACGACCGGGATGAACAGTGAACTTTAAGATGATGCTGTTTTTTCCATATAAAATTGTCTTTCTCTCTCTTTCTCTCTCACTCTCGCTCCTTTCAAAAGTGTGTAGTAATAGAATTATGTAGTTGCTGTTGTCGAGGTGTCGTCCTTCTGCAATACGTAATTAGCTGTGCGTGTTCCTCCTCCTCCTCCTCAGTACAAAGAGAGTAATGTAATTATATGGAAGCAGTATAAACACGTGAAAAAATAGTGTCGTTATCGTTTGTTCTATATAAAATGTTGACTTGCTGATGCTCCTCCTGTCAAAATATCCCTCAAACAAATAATCCTCCTCCGACTACTTTACAACACTATCCCTCCGACTTATGACGTCCGACTCACTTTTTACAGCCAGAATCCTAGACGAGCGTCACTTTGACGAACAGACAACAGAACAGAGAACTCATCACAACAAGAAGAGAAAAAGATGAAATTGTTTCACTCAAATGTAACCCCCAAAAATTACAAGTGGAATATCAGCAGTAGAATGTCCTCCTCCTCGGAAACAACAGTGTTTATACGGTTCCACTCTGCCCAAAAACGAAACAACGCGACAACCACGACGATTTGGAGGAACACACAAGGGAAAATAATCCAGAGAGGTGGAGAAAATGCGAGAGGAAAAACTAAGGGCTTTAACCAATTCCAACCAACAACAACAAGTGCAACGACAATAATAGTAGCAATAATAATAACGGTACTTAATATAAGAATGATGGAGTTAATCAAGTTGAGCCTGAGCTGATGATCCCGGCCGCCTCTCAACCTGTGCTACTACTACTTGATGATGATGATGGAGACCCGAGACGGGCATTCATATAAGATAATATTCGGTGGTAGTCAGGTGTGGTGGTGTTGTTCTATATGATTATTTCCCTGAAAATTTCCCCCGATTGTTTGTCCTAGTGAGAGAGAATAAAAACTTAACAGAGGATAATTAGTCTACCAGGAAAAAATCACACCAACTTTCACCACGCGAGGAAAACAACTTTGGCGTAAAAAGTGAAAAAAGGGCGAAAGAGGCTGAGATGAGCACGTTAGAAATGTTTTTAGGCAGGCAGGAGGGTTTCCTTGCTAAAAACCCGTCGCTTCACAGCACTATATATAAACAGCACATGCTCCACAAAGTCATTTTTTTGATTCTCTCTCTCTCTCTCTCGCTCTCTCTCTCTTTTGCTTCCACTTTCGCCGTTGGGGTAAGTGGTGGTGTAGTAGACGTAGTAGGAGTAGTAGTAAGAAGGAACCCGCTTGCCGACCGTCGACGTATGTGAATGTGTGTGTGTGTGTGCGAGAGCTACCACCACCACGACTGCAGTTAACAAAAGCACTAGAGAATGAATAAATGGAAACTTGTATATATTTCTCGGCACTCTCTCTGTATATATATATATTTTTTTTTGGCTCAACTTTTTTTTTCTGTTGGAATTGTACTCGCGTGGCGAGCTAAAAAAGAAAAAAAAATAGAGTAGAAAGTAGAAAGTGGTAGTGTGTATATCTATCTCTATGTATGTATATTACCCCGTTCTTCCCTTCTTGCTCCTCGTCGCGTCGTCCTCCCGTCGTTTACTTTAAGAAGGGAAAAAAGATTCTCGTTTTAAGAAGACGAAGGCCAGTGGAAAAGTGGTCTATTCACTTGAGTCACTTCTTCTTGTGTGGATGTGGAGAGTAGTAATAAAAAACGGGTATGACAACGGCCACCATGATATGATGACTGAAGGAAGGAAGGAGGAGAAGACCTTATGGTGTGAGAGGAGGATGAGGACGAGGAGGAAAAATATGCGTATTGTTCACATATACATTGGGTGAGTGCGGCCATGTGTATTCATGAGAATGCGGATTGCACCCCTATATTCATTCCCTCGCCTCCTCGCTCGCTCGGATAACATTATATATTTGGAGAGAGGAGAGAAAGGGGAAAAAAGTACCTAGTTTGAGTGTCTCTCTATTTTTTTTTGTGTGAGTGCATAGGTGGTGGTGGTGGTTGGTTGGAGTACGTACGTAGTAGTGTCCCCTTTTTTTTATTTTCGTGCTCACCTTTATAGCCCTCTTTTCTTTGCCCGCTTTTATCATAAAAGGTAACCGCCCGGCTATATTATATTATTAGGGAATATTGTGGACAAAAGTATTTTTTATTTGAGGAGAAATGGGAAAATTTGTGTTTCCCTGGATGGCCCAGTGGTCATTTTTTGCGGTTGGTGAACGGATTTATATATATATATATTTCCCCTTCGCTCCGTTTTTTTTTCTTCTCCCTTTCGCTTCGCTCTTTGCTTTTATTTCCATGGAAATTTTAAGAGTGGAAAAATGAGCTGGCTGAATGAAAGCTGTCTGTATATGCATGATGATATAATATTCGGCGATGGGGTAAATAAGGGAGGAGGTGTATAAAAGAGGTAGAGATGAGATGGCAAGGCAAAATCTCGACTCGGCGGGTGAGAAGCCATATATATAGAATAGCAAGAAGATTAGGACGCGGGGAGCTAGAATATGATGATGATGATGATGATGATTGTGGAAGAAGATTCAGTAAAAATGGATGTCTGGAATGATAAGGTGACGACTAGGACGATGAGTGAAAAGCACATCAAGTCAGAGAGCGGAGGGTGCACGGCCATCAAGAAGAAGGAGTCGTTGGAGCAGGGAGAAAACTAGTAAAAACGAGAAAATAAAAATAAAAATCGGAGAAAGATAGCAATGATGAAGAAGATTTTTTTTCTCTCTCTCGTGTAGCCACTGGGCTATGTTTATGACCACAGAAAGAGAGAGAGCGAGAGAGATCGAGGAGCATAGGGTGGGAATATAAGTGGAGTGATGCATAAGGAAGACGCTTTGGTATTTTTGGTGTGTATCTATGTATGGACGGACGGACTTGGCCGTGGTGGTGGTTGGTTAGTGGATGGAGGAGGCTTTGAGCCCTCCACACGATGGGAAAAAGGATTCCTGTTGATGGGCAAGTTTTACGACTTTTTGACGACATCATTATCACAGATTAGCTTGAATATTGCAGCTGCTCAACCAAAGCCAATTTAATAAATCCAATCATTGCGAAGAGTAGTGGAGCTAGCTCGAGTAGGAGGCTCGTCGACCAAAAGGCAGGGAGAATCCTCTAATCAACACACAAACACACTTTTCCCTTTTTCGCCACTACATACATCCACAAAATTTGAGAGATTTTTGAGGGTGAGCTCAACACGACGACGGGCAACACGACTATGACTACTATCATTTTTCCATGTGGTTCAAAAAAAAATGACGCTCTGCTTTCCTTCCACCATCCACCGTGCCTAACATGGCTACTTCTTCTTACGTCGTCTGAAGTGGGATATAAGTGGATATAGCCCGGTTTCAGGGAAAATCGTGAGTATTGCAGTTTTTGTAACGAGTTTTCCCTCAAGCCTCCCCAGAAAGACCAGACTGAAGTATCTCTCTCTCTCTCTCTCTCTCTCTCTCTCTCTCTTTTTCGTAGAGGAGGATGTCACAAAGTAAAAATCTAAGCCACTGGGATACTCTAAAATGGTGAAGCTGTGGTGGTGTACACCACCACCACTCCGCTATCAATTCCTTTACATAACGAAATGGGCTGCAGCCACTAGCTCTAGCCAGAGCTACTCAGATAAAGAAGAAAAAAAAAGTATCACCCTCGTCTACTCCAAACTTGGTGTATGGTCGAATGGCGAGCATTTTTTTTGTATTCATTCATTACATATGACTGCGTGAGTGTGCACACATACTAGGACCAAGTAACATGGATACTAATTCACATTTACTACGTTGTAAACTTTCCTCTGGTATTTGGTGAAAAATATCTGTCGATGTATGGCTCCATACGTATATATGTGGGGTTTTTTATGTGTATTGGTTTATCCTCAACAGCGGCAGCAGGGAGAATTTTTTATCCAGTTAGGAGGACAGATATACGTATACATATATATATATAGGTAGGTAGGTATATTTTTTATGTACATATGCATCCGGAAAAGCCCCACAGGTCTTGTCACGGAATCGAATTCCAGACCATGAGTGTTCAAAGTCCCCAAGTCAGATTTATTATCGTGGAGCTCTCTACTCTCCCTCAGCCGTAGTGGAGCACCAACTAACTGATGGAGGTTTTTTTTGTGGGTCCATTTTTTCTGGTTATTTTCTTCCAGGAGAAAAAAAATTATGTGACTGATTTCACTCACTTACCGGTGGTGCAACACCACCAGGGAAGGATTTTAATATCCCACGGCCCAACGTGATCGTGTGTGGCCAAGATGAGAGGAGTGGGATCTCCACTGGGCAGAAATTTATTTGAAAATGGAGTGGATAAAAAAGTAAGTTTTTTTTAGCCAGCAGTCCCTTAATAATATATCCCGGGGTTGTGGAGACCGCTAAGGGTTGCCCTCCACAATTGAAATAGTACGAAATAAAAAAGAAGTTCGTCGCAGGTGTAGAGTTATGCAGTTTGGCTTTATGTCAACATTCCGTTCCTTTTACTCCTATAAACCACCATACCACCACCACCTCCAACCATTCTGGTTATTATCCGGGAAGCTCGCAGAAGCAAATCGGAATTCATCAGTTACACGTTCCCTCCATCGTCGTACTTCTATAAACCACCATACCACCACCACCTCCAACCATTCTGGTTATTATCCGGGAAGCTCGCAGAAGCAAATCGGAATTCATCAGTTACACGTTCCCTCCATCGTCGTGAATCCTCACGACTCACTAAACTATTTCCTGCTGCCGAAAAGTAACTTTTTTCTTCTTCAGTGTTCCTCCAATATGTACGTACATACGACCGTACGTATTTTTTTATCAAAAATCAAATCACGTTATAACACTCTGGACGCGACCGGCGTCTAGCCCGCACCACCTCATTTCGAACAAATATATATAATATATAAATATTTGATAGCAGGGTGAACTTACACCTTTTGGTTCCAATCAGTAAAAGGCGACGGATAAGAAACACTATTTTTTACTCTCGCCCCCCCTATATCTCCCTCGTATATCATCATGTCCGCAATAAAAAAATGTGTACTGTTGCCATCATGCCACCACCGCCACCCCATTCCCTCTCTGCAGATCACTGGAGCTAGGAAAACCAATTTGAGAATAATGCGAAACCTATATCTTTGTCAATCTGGGAATGTTGTAACTGTTTTCTCTGCTCGACCAGGAAATGCTCGAGACGGAGGACTAAAGAGTGCTTTAACTCTCGGGGAAAAAATCCGGGTAGGCACGCATGAATAAAGTAAAACTGACTTATAACAGTCAATATACAAGTGATTTCCGAGTTTGAGCCAAGAGCCCCAACCCAGCAGTCCTCGTCGTACGTCAAAGAGGTGATTTCTCCTTGACAATTTCTCCTTCTCCACGACTCCACGACCGCGACGAGGAGCATGGATGGAGATGGAAACTTTGAAAAAGGTTCAACCCTCCCCCGTGGGTTTCCCGTTTATTTTTTCGGAGAATTTTCCTCCGCCTTCGCTCCTTTCGGTTGGAAATAACATATGTGATTTAAATGGACACCAACACTCTCTGCATCATCTCCGACTCCGATGATCCTTGTGTATAATTAAGTTGGCCTAAATAAACTTTTTTTTCTTTTGGAAACATAGATACAACCTCCAACAACTCTGGGGGCAAGCAAGTATGATATGAATATAGTGTTTAGAGAGAAGGAAAAAAAACTTTTCAATGATCCCCTGCATCATCATAAAAAGAGTTGCTGCTGTTGCTGCTCTCCTGCTCGTCATAGTCTCTGAGAATATGTATTTTCATGTTGAGTTGGTAACTAGCTATTATTTGGCGAGAGATAACAGTGGCTTTCTCTGCGGTTCTTCTGGGGGAGCAAAAAGCTAGTCCTCTATATACATAAACCACTTTGGCGCATATATAAAATCCGGAGAAATAGGAGCAAAGTAGGGGTTTTCCCATCGGGAAAGGACAATCATGTAGACACAGAGCATAGCCTACAAGTTATCAGGTTGATACACACACCCAGTCAGACGGCAGTCAGCCAGAGCTCTCTGGTTATGGCTGCACTTTTGAAAAGGAGCTATTTGAGTGGAGTAGTACAAAGTCGTCGTCGTCTTTTTTTATATACATATCCTCGTCGTCATCCCTCCATCCTTCCATATCTTGTTCACGTTCGTTGAATTTACAATACATGTCATAGGAATTAGACTGGTAATGGTGGTGGTGGATGGAGGGAGGGAGAAAGTGTCTAAGGTCCTCGTCCGCCACCGTTATGCACATATATATATATATACTTCAATTTTTTTATATATAAAAAGCCATTTTGTACATTAGACCTCTCTTTCTCGAATGGGATTTTCTTTTTGCATTATTTTTCTTAGGCTCCTCAGCCAGGCAGCCTCTCTCTCTCTCTCCCATTTTCCCCGAAAATATATAGTAAAAACTCTGGAGCAAACGGAAGTACGGCGACTGGGATAATATATTTTTTGATACGTTTCCCAGTCATAATAAGGGCAGCAGCAGCAGCAGCGTATTGGTCGTGTATATATAGAGAGAGAGAGAATTAGAGAAAAGTAATACAAGAAGAACTTGTGTCACTGGAGTCTACACACACTGGTGATCTCTATTGCACGACAAGATCCCTTTAACTTCAAAAGAAACGAGTGCACATTCCAAAGCCACTCAGTCAATGCCACATTGTGAAAAAGACACCAGGCCGGGAAAGAGCTAGACGCAGCAGAGGACGGCGGTATAAAAGCTATGGAGTCACTGGAGATATGGAGGAGGAAGAAAAGCGGAGACGACGGAGACAGCTAAAAGTGATACATGCCTGATGCCCCTATTGGAGGACTGTATGCAATGCAAGGCCCCAGCACACAGGATATTATAGAAAGAGTATCCTTTTCCCGTTTTTTCCTCTCCTCTTCTTCTTCTTCTAAGGGATGAAACGGGGGATATATATATATATATGCAGACAAGAAGAAGAAGAAGAAGAAGAAGAAATAAAATCGTGAACCCTGTTCCTTCACAACAAGAAGAAGCAGCGTCGTCGACATCAACTTATATCCAACCAACCTCCCGGTATCGTATGGCCACCACCAGAATGTAATGAATAGAAAAAATACGAGGATTTACAGTGGAGCACCTTTCTTTGCAAACTTTGTAAATCTTGTTGGGAAACGGGTTAATTCAATTAAATCAAGGGGAAATGGTGTCTTATTGAGACGACGGCGGCAGAGGGAAAAGCCTTTTACATTTGTAAATGTGGTAGGAGCACGCAAAAAAGAGAAAAAAGATCGTGGTGATGGTGGCGGTGGTGGTGAGTTTCACACAAAATGAAAAGGAAAACTAAGGCTCCTAATGACTTTCCAATTGTGGGCAAAAAAGAGAGAAGAAGGAAAAAAACTAATCTCATTTTGAGAGAACCTACTACCTACTCCACATTTTCGGAAATTGATAAACAACCTTGGTTCTAAAAGGGACAGACACCCTTTGAATAAGATGCTACGTGGTGGTGTGGTGGGTATTGAGAAAATGGGAAAAAATTCGTTTAGTGTCTTTATATTATGATCATCAACACAGTTTTTTTCGGGGGGAACTCGCGTCATAATCGAGAGGCGCAGATAAGCGTATAGAGTGAGAGAGAGCGAGTGAATCTAGAAAAGTGTAAAAAAAAGCTTCGAGACGAAGACAGGAAACAATGTGTGATGGAGCTGAGAAGCTAAGCCGTCTCAGGGAAAGCCAATAATACACGACCAACACCTTTCCCCAAAGAAGAAGAAGAAAAAAAAACCTCTTTTTCTCCCCTTCTTTTTCTCATTGATTCTCCTCCATCACATGCAGTCTTTTTTTACGCAAGATATTTAGAAAATACGGAAAAGGAAGGAAGCTGAAGGACAAGCTGAGCTTAAAAAGCTGAGGCAACACAGAAAGGCGGAGAAGAAGAAGAAGAAGCCAATGTGTAATATGAATATATATCGTGTGAGCTGTGTGAAAACGAATAGATCTTGCGTGCAAAGCTTCCACAAATCTCTCGTCTTTCGCTTCGATGACCAATTTTCGCTCCAGCAACAAATGCTTGTTGAATAAGAGAGATGCTGGAGAAAATGGAAAAAGGGGGGAGGAAAATACTTCATCAATTTACGCATTCTATAATATACACAACCACCGCACCGTGTGCGCCCTTCCACAATGAGCAGCCGGTTATATATGAGGAAAAATGCTCCTGAAGAAGTCGGGCGGGCGGGTGGCACTTGATCCCACTCCACCACCCGGAGTGCATGTTGCAGCACCCAGGTTTCCAGAGGGCTACACGTCCATTTTCCCAGATTTGGAAGGTAGAAAGAAAAAAGAGATATTTCCTCCGAAAGATTTGGAGAGGAGAGGAGGAAATTCCTGAATGAATTTAATTTCCAGTGTGGAAAATATGCAGAGAAATCCCATGTTTTTTGGGTTGATGATGAGTATGACTTTCAACAAGAGTTATTTCCACCAAGTTTTATACGGGTGTGTGGGAGCGGGAGCGAGCAGCGGACTCAGCTTTCCCTTTCTCCCTTTTCCTCAGAGTTTGTTGCGGCACGAAAAACTAAAATACCTGAGATTTCATAGGCTCACCCACTTAGTCGTCGATTCTTTGGTAGAAAAAAATATGTAGACACATAATATTACGTACCTACGTATACATATACGTATATTCCCATTTCCCATAGACTCCATCGCTACTTTTTTCTTGTCTCAAGACCCGAAAAGGACTTCAAAGCATGTAACGTTTGAATTGAATGCCTGTCTGAATCAGGATGAGAGTGAGTGACTGGGTGAGAGAGAGAGAGAGAGCTTTTCATCTACCACTTCCCCACCACTGTCATCAACATCATCTTCATCAGCAGCAGGTCTTCTGGACTGCATCATCATCATCATCATCATCATCATCGTTTCGCCATCAAGACTTATGAGATCAAATCACTCAAGCTTCCCTAACATTTTGTAACACACAACACTTCTCTCTCCGGCTTTGCTCGCTCTGTGACTTTCAGTATTTAATGGGGAAAAGTGGCAAACAGGGTGCAATCATATAATATTTTTCTTGTTGATGCTCTCCCCGCTCTCCTTTTTCCCTTTGCTATAGGACGGGCAGTAGCAGCAGCAGCAACTACCGCCGCCGCCCAAGAGACAGCCTGATTTATGATATCTTTCCAACTCTCATATAACTATACTCGGGACTCTCTCTAATCATGCAAAAAAAAAGTTTTCAACTTTGATTCCCTAATAGTTTCTGACTTGATCTCTGGAGAGGGAGAAAGAAGAGAGAGAAAAAACTGGAAAGTGCCATCCTTATAAAGTTTACGCGTGTGTGTTTAACACCATACCACCACCACCATTTTCTGTCTCTCCCGGTATTTACTTTGTGCAGAAAAAATAAAACGACAAGACATTTCCCATTTTCCTCACCACCAGCACATATGCAAAAGTTATCCTTGGTAGGGGACAAAAGGAGGATATTTTTAACAAAAAAAAATATATCTATATAAGACTCTCCCGTCGTAACCACAGAACAAGTTAAAAGACTCGTATTTACTAGGAGAGAAGAGAACTTTTTTTTTCGAGAGTTGAGACTAGAGAAACAACTTTTTTCCTCTTCAGTTTTTTAAGAAACAAGTGGAGGGGGAGGTGGTGAAGGAGCGGAAACGGTAAATTCCACTGAGAGACATGGCGTGCTTGTGTCATTTAAGCCGCAAAACAAAATGACAAAAATATTCACCTGTTTCTTTCTCCAACGAAATATAGTTGCAAGAGCACTTTTTCTTCTCCTCTCCTCTCGCCACAGGAAATGTATTAAAAAGGTTGGAAGGAGAGAGAGAGAGAGGGAGAAAAAATGAGAGTTTCACTAAACCGACTCCATGTATTTCCGCCTTGTTAAAAAGGATATACGTAAGTATATATAAATATATATACTTTTTGTTTCGACCCTCCACTCCACACACACAGGTTGGAACTATAAGGGAGGAGGGAATAAATAAAAAAACCAGGCCCGACCGTATATATGACAACTCTCCACTTGATGCCAAGTTGGAAAAGTTACAGGACAAAAGTGACAATTATTGATGTCTTGTAGACACTTTCTATCTGACCAATGTTACTCCTTTTTTATTCCCTGGCATTTCAGCACCAGCACCAACCACGCTTCCTCCGGGAGAAAAATAGTTCATAATATCCCCTTCACTTGTTATATATTTTTGACCGCATAACACTTCAAGTGAAAAAAGTAGCTGCTTATTTGTCAGCGAGCGAGAGAGAGAGAGGGAGAGTGAGTGAGAGAGAGAGAGAGAAAATAAACTCGCAGGTTCTTCAGGGGATTCAGACGAGCAGCAGCAGTTGTACTTTTCCCTTCATTGACAACCAGAAAGGAGGAAGCAAAGCTAGAGAGAGAGAGAGAGAGAATGAGAACGACCTTTAAAAAGATTTTTTTTTCCTCTCCTGTTTTTTTTAAAAGGTTGTAACACACACGAAGCTAGGTTCCGTCGCTATAGTGCCCGTCGTCGTCGTCGTCGTCGTCATCGACTGTTTAGTAAGTGAGAATGGGACAACACTTAGCACCGTCCTCTTTTACAGCCATCCCCATTCTAATATCCCAAAAAAAACTCGCCCTTTGTCCTATTATTGACCCGAGAATTCACTCAACCTTGGGTAGCTCCTTCCGTTCATGAGTTCACACGATAACATTAATCTCTACATGCGATCCGTCAACACAGGAAATCTTTAGACAGCCCTTTTTTTCTTCTCCTTCTTCTTCTACTACTTCTTCTCTTCTTGGCGGCTGACGCCCTCAACTTGAGTGCCTTCCTATTCATTTCGAACCTGCTGGATATTGTGTAGAATAATACAGATATTCTTTCGTTATATATGTTTTTTTTTGTAAAAGAAAAATATATTTTTCCCCTTTTAGAAATGGACTGTCGCGTCGTCTTCCATGGCGGGAGGGAAAAGGGACACATCAACACGACAAAAATATTACTACGCATTGATACATCATGAGGAGGAGGAGGATGGAGTGACGACGACGACGACGCAGCCATTGGTCACTGACTGACTGACTGACTGCCTGAGAGAGTCGTCGTTCCGAGAAAAGAATGTCGTAATTGTGCCAGAGTTAATTCCGTTTGAGAAATTAGCGTCGGATGCGGACGGACAAAAAAAGGGGGATGAATTGCATGCAGTACATTAATATCCAGTAGTTTTCTTTTCCAGCTCACTTTTTAGGAAACGCGCCAGACCGTGGATGACAATGAGTGCATGAGTCGTAGCAAGCAGGAGCAGTCTGGCTGGATACAATACGTAGCGTATAGCTGCTATAACATAAGCCCGGAAGAAAGCGGCGCGGAGGGTTTTTGTGAGGAAAAACGGCTAAATAGTGATCGATCGCAATAATACTGATTGTTACAAGATTGGCCTAACACCAAGGGGCTGACATCCAAATGGAAACTATCAATCATAGGGAGCCCTCATGAGACATGAGTTCAAGCTCAGCAACACCAGACATTTTACAGATGACTTCTTCCAACAAACAAAAAGCTATACATAGCAGCACAGCTATAGCCTTCCCTCAAGAAAATTGTACACAGTTTGTCCAAAAGACTGTAGAGCTGAGACGAGGACTGGAGAAGAAGAAGAAGAAGGAAGCACAATGTATTATTATTTTTTCCATGAATGTCTCCTCCAGTCCACTGTGAATTCTATTAGATTTCTTCTTGGTATCCTTCCATTTTCCTCGAGTGACGACTCTGATGTGTCACTCGGATTCCACAGAATTGGGATTAGACTCTTTTTTTCAGAAACTGAATTAGTTGGACTTCAATTCAAGAGGAGGAAGACGAAGAAAAAAATAAATCTTTTGAAATTATATAGCAAGTTAAATGATCAATACTCGTTTTTCTTTCTTTCTTTTTTTTTTGTTGCATTTTTTAGCCATTCCTTGCCCGAAATGCGCAGCAACGACCTCCGTTCGCAATGACAATTTTTCCCCGTCTCTTGTTGCTTTCTCCAGAAAGCAGGGAGGAAAATCAGGGAGGAAGCAGCTACCTATACCACCCCGCCCCCCTCCTCCCCACATCCCATATGGGCCATCACTTTATGCCAAGCTAATCCCAGGAAATAAACGTGCAGCACAGTCAATAAAGCAAAGGAAAAAGCCATCCACTCAATTTTTCATTGGATTAGATACCAAACAAAAAGTGACACGGAAAGAAATATTATGACTTTTTACATACTAAATAAACCCATAGGGCCGTAGATATTCGTAGAAGAAGAAGAAGAAGAAAAAAAAACAAAATTTTTTTTATTTAAGAGAAAGCGATCCAGATGGATGGGAAATGAGTTGTTTCTTTTCCCTATAAAAACGTTTATTTCCTCCCCACTCGCAAGATTTATTTTTAGATTTTCGGCTGTGCAACCCAATACGCCGCGCGTCCGGGCCTAACTCGAGGATACAACTCAATCACCCTCTCGCTCTCCCATTTTTAGCCGCTTAATGTATTTCCTTCAATGTTTTATCTGGCGTAACTAGCGTTATTATTATGGGCCCATTTCTTCTCCTCTCTCCCTCACCAAGACGGAAAAGATGGGGCAGCCAAGCCAAGTGAAAGAAGGAGAAAGGAAGAAAAGGTGCACACATAAATATTTTTGTGGAGTAGTAGCCACAACATTAATACTCCACTCCTCAGGTAAGAGAAAAAAGAGACGAAACTTTCCCACAACGATTTCCTCAACCTTTCATTCATAAATCCATCTGGAGGGAACGGGCAAGTGGAAGAAGGAGGGGAAAACGGCGGCGGTGGTGGTGGCGGGTGGAGGGCATATATATTACATCGTAAACCGTACATAGCGTATAGAGTAGGTAAATGGTCATGCCTATTGTTTGTTTTTGATCATTAGCCCTCTCTCTTTCTCTCTCTCTCTCTCTCTGCCGTTTTTTTCTTCTTCTTCTCAGGACATCAGCTAAAGCTGAATCTGGCGGGTAGGGATGTGCCTTGAATGGGAAATCTCTCACTTTTTCCACTCAATTCATATGATTCCCGTGAACTAATGTTTTTTTTCTTCCTCCTTCAAAACTCACACGCACATACTTTTTAGGTAGATGCTATATTAGGATACTATAGATTTTTTTGGTTCTGTTCAGTACAGTTCAAATTACAAAAGAGGAGGCAGGGAGGCAACCAGAGAGGAGAGAGAGAGAGAGATGGTGTTTTGTCCCTATTCAATCTTAGATTTCAGGATCCCATGTCATAATATTACGTTGCCCTCGTGTTTGTAGTTCTAATGTAGTTGTAATGATTTGAAATGGTGGAAATCCAACACAAAATAATAAAAAAAAAGAAAGAAAATCCTTGTAAGGAGTCAGCTCTCCTCTCAACATGTTGCCCTAAGGGTCTACTACTACAATCCGGCGAGTTGTACGTTCAAGATTTTTAGAACACATCTCACACATCAGATGAAATGATGATCAGGCTGGATCCCTTTTTTTTCTCTAATCTATTGTTCCTCTCTCTCTCTCTCTCTCTCTCTCCTCTGACCCATGCTTATTTTTTGAGGGGCACACGTCCGATCCAAATTCAAGCTCCATTTCCCTCCCGAACGCGAACCTGAAGCACACAGCTTAAATAACAATTTTTTTTACTCGTTTGGAAAAAGGAAACCTGGGCTTCAAAGGTCTACTACACTTCCACCCGCTCGCTCTTTCTCTCTCTCTCCAACAGCCGAGTCCAAGTCGCAGCTCTGGGACAACATGGACATGCAAAAGGGCAACCCAGACTAAAAAAATATATATATATGTGGCAATAAAAGGGGAAAATCAGGAGGAGGAGAAGAGGAGCGAATTGAGCTACATAAATTTACATGCGAGCCCAACAAAACACCACCCATCCTCCCAGGCATGGATGGTGTCAACCCCGCAACCAAGTGTAATTATCAGCAAGTTGGAATTGGAAAGAAGAGTGGAACATGACGTTGTAAATTTTGCACGGGGATAGGATATTAGTTTCACAGTGAGAGAGAGAGAGAGAGAGAGTGGCTCAAATACCCATACAGAGTGACACGACATGGCCACTAAATAAATGGATGTGAACAGAGGGAAAAGGCCATCAGAATGATTAGCCCAGAAATAAGCGGAGAGAGTAAGTGAACTGCGAGAAATTAATGTGCAGTGCGAGATAAATACACGGTGAGGAGAAATGTGAACTTTCTGGGACTATATTTTCTAGGGTTGCTTGTTCATACCACATTAAATGGACTCGAACTACCAGAGTCGTCGTCGTCTCCAACTCCAACTCTCTGGCATTGTTTATTGGGAGGAAAAAAAGATTTATTTTAGAATTACGTACAAGCTGAAAAGTGAGGATGCACCATGCATTTCGCATTTATCATTACTTTTTTTTATTCCTCTCTCTTTCTCTCTTTAATTCTTGCAAATGCAAAAAAGAAAATAGAAAAAAAGATGAAATGGAACTTGCTGGCACGTAAAAAAACAGCTCATGATGGGCTCTACTGTGATCTATGTGGGGATGAATGAACGTGAGGGAAAGTAAAAAAAAAGTGAAACTGATGAAGAGAGAGAGAGAGAGAGAGTGAAAAAAATGGAGCTGGCAAGGGTAAATATATCTGAATGGAGAGGGAAAGTGGCAGTAAAAGGTAGTCTCTGGCTGACTCCACCAAACAAACAGCAAAACGGGGGAATGCATTGAGGAGAAACCGGGAAAAGCGGGCATAATGCTGCAATTAATCTAACCCCGTGTCAGACAACCATGGAGGTTTTTAGACCGGCTATTAATTGTGTCTTTCAGAGAGAGATAAGTACTTAACCAACAACAATAGACAATTCAGAAGAGAGAGAGAGAGAAAAGAGAACGTATAAAGTCGAGCAGCCGAAAGTCTCCCTTTTCTCCTCCACACGGTTTTCCACGTCTACACGACGGTTCCCTCATTTCGCATAAAAAAACAACAATTCGATACGTTTTTTTCTTTGAAGAAAGAAAGCAAGATCTATAAAAAAAATGTCTACAAGACAACTGAAAAAAACACGACGCTCACGTAGTTTCATGATATACTATACTACTATTCTATAGTGAGTAGATAGGTAGGTATGTGCAGCAATGTGGGATTTTTTTTTCTCCGTCTTGTGGACTTAACACACAGACTTAGCAACTTAAAAACTTGGAAAGATCTTTTCCACTTATTTGTCCACTCTAATCCTCTTTTTTCAGGGTGATAACTCTAAGATCAAGATCGAGACCTTTGGCAAATTAAAAAGGGACTGTGGACAAAGAGAAAGAAACGGGGGAAAGCAGGCAGGCAAGCAGGTAGGTATAACTCCGTGTCTAACTTTAGATACCCCATTTGTCTCAATGTATCTTCGTCTGTCCGACTCCTCAACGTGATGAAATTAAAACTTTTTTTCTCTTTTAGCCAGCCAGGCCCAATGAAGTTAGCCTTTGACATGAACACAACAACAACAACAACTAGCTGGTTGGTGGGACACGGGACTCTTGTCGGACTAGACTCACCACCACCACCACATCTTTAGACTCGCCCCCCCCCCACTGTTAAATCATATGGGTCCAATTTGAAAGGGAAAAAATGGGATTGCTGCTCCTCCGCTCATTTACAAAAAGTAAATGTGCCATCTGCCCTCCGCCACCATACCGTCGTCGCCGCCCAGAAACGGTGGTGATGATGGTGATGACTTTAGAGGAAAGTTAATCAAAATTGATTTCAAGCCTCATGAAGTGTTTAATATGCATTGCATCACTCCCAAACCACCACAACCACCACCACCACCACCGCCATCACGCCATCACCCACCAACAACAATAAATAGCTGAACAAAATAGTTGAAAGTGAAATGTCAACGAGGCGTGAGACAAAAGCACTCTAAAAATCCTCATGAACATGCCCTGCATCACCAACTAGGAAATGAGCCGGGGAAAAATTTTTGCATATGAAAGCGGGCCGTAGTAGTAGCAGTAGAAGCAGCAGTAGTTATCCATCCATTCAGCAAAAGTAAACCGCAACAATCTCTCCATATTACATTGTACGACGGAGGGGTGAAACTAAACACTGGTGTATTTCGCGAACAATAATAAATTCCATACCAGAGAGACGACGATTACAAAAGGAGTGTAGTCGTCGTCATCATCATCTTCCTCCGCCGCCGCGCCTCTCGATGTGGTGCAAACTATGTGAGGAATTTTTTTTACCCTCTTCTCTCAAGAAGGAAAATGATTTCCATCACTGAACATCCCGCTATCCCTCTTTAATACTCAAATCAGCTTGACTTGCTTGAAGAAAAATGCGCATTTTTTTCACTTGACTCTTTTCCACCATAATGGGCTTTGACTACACTCACTTCATCATCCCCGTTTTTTCCCCTCTCCTTCTTGGAGAAACAAGGGCTCCCGTTTCCCGGCTACAAGTAGGTGCATTCCTCTTCCTCTCCTCTCCTCTACTTAGGTAGACATCAACAGAGTGGAAATTTATGATATGATGAGTGAGAGCATGGGACTAAACCGGGAACCGTCGTCGTCGTCGTCGTAGTCCTCGTTGCCGGTATATATATGGGCATAAAAAGGAGAGTAGAAAATTGAAAAGAGTTATTGTGCCACTCTCTGTGGATGTTTTGCTCGGGTGCACCCACTTGTTTCCATTATGTGATGGCATGCGTTGCGACAACACCAAACAATCACCTTCACAACAAAACTCATTAATTCAACCTTAAGACCCACTATTTTTCATTTGTGTGCCAGCCAATAATGTATAGCACTCTGGAGATGGGAGCAGTCAGCATGTTTTTATTACCAAGAATGCGTGTACTTCCTCTCTCTCTCTCTCTCTCTCTCTCCTCCATTCTCACTCAACCCACACTTTTCCCTCCACATCCACTCCTCACTTGACTTTCTTCCAGTGCGGGTTGTGTAAATGGGCTATTTATGAAAAATGAGAACATAAGGGAGATTAAATTAAGAATGAAATTGGAGGGAATAGAGGCGTAAACCATGAAAAAAAGACCTGCTTGTACCTGCTTAGTGTTCCCTTACACATGATTTGAATTGATAATAGGAAGGGGAAAAATCAAACGTTGTCTGTAGCCAATAATGACAGCAAAGGGGGAAAAGGCAAAAAAAGCTGGTGGTGATGGTTTTCTTTTTCGGGGAAAAAAAAACTTTTTCTTTCCTTTTTCTTTTTATCTCGCCACACACATAAAAAAAGTCCAACTGGGGAAAAGGGCTTTTAGATCAATCAGTACACACAAAACAATAAAAAGATGAATCACAAAAAGTGTTGCACCAGGGGGATGAATGATATATAATATTATGCTTTTTCATAAAGTATATGAATAAAGCTAGTAGCAGACACCTTATTTCATTTCCGATGTAGAGAGGGATAAAACAGCCACAGCCGCTAATATATTGGAGGATCTCTCAATCAAATCAAGCCTCCCCCCTCTCGATTTGGCAAAGGAAGGCGAAAAATTTAATTAAATCGGGAAGACAATGGGCACATGAATATAAAAAGTGACAGCTTTCGTTTCCGGCTTTTTCCCCTGTTTTGCACTCGCCTTCCTTGTTGAGTACATGATGAATTCATAATATCACTCATGGGTGGCAGCTTAGCTTAACTCCCTTTCTCCAACTACGGACGACGACTCCACGTCAGTGGTGGAGAGCGGTGGTAGCCCCTACTGCAACTCAGGCTGGGAACAAAAATGCACACGAAAACACAGCAATGGATGGGCAAAAGGGGCCAGAAGAAGAGCCTCCATCAGAGTTTTTATATTTTTCTTTCTCGGTTGCCCCACCCTGCCCCACCCCAATACAATATTCTCGGGCAGACCAAACCTTCTTAACTCATCTAGACTACTGCGGAGAATTGCGGAGATGGGTCGGGCGGATGTATGTATTGCATTCTAAGGTAATGATTACATTTTCATTTGAGTAAGAATTATATCCTGGAGCAACTCTGCTCATCTTGGCATCTTCCCACGTAGAAAAAAAACCGTCGTCGTAGTCGTCGTCGTCGTGGGGAAAGTAATCATCTTGGCTTCTAATATCTTGAAAATGTTTTGTCATTTTCTGTTTGTTCCACGTCATTGCTCATTCCATCGCATTGATCATCGCATCACAAGTCGGAGAGGCGATCTGCTCGACCGTATACCTACGTACCTATACTCGTATTATATGCAGTCTATCAGAAAATCACTTTTTGGCTCCGATACTCGCCCAACGCAACCCATCGGCAGCGATAGCAGCAGCAGCAACACTAGTTGTCTCGAAATCATCATCTCGTTTCCTCCTCCATCATTTCACCACATCCTCTGTCAACCAAACACATTTCGGAGGAGGAGGTGGAATTCGCACCGCACCAGTAGCAGCAATAATTGAAATGGGCCGGGAAACCAAGTACTACTACTAGTCCATGTTTAATTAATTGAAACTAACTTTCTAATATTTGTTTCTTCCTGGTGGCGTTGGTGGTGGTGGCGGCGGACCTGGCTGTGGCGGTTCTCCTCCTCTCGAAACGAGAACGTCTCTCAAGATGAAAGGGGAAAAGGTGGGAGAGAGACAAGGAGATGCATACTATTAGCCTGACACTTGCATCACGTCCCCGTCTTTTTCATGTCACAAAAAGAGAAAAGCCGCTAGAAGTTGGTCGACGAAAGAAAAAGAGAAATAATAAAAAAAAGAATCCTTCTTGTAAGATACAGAGAGTCATACACTTATTGTACGTTACAACCTCCTCTTCTTGATGATGACGATCACGTTCCGGGTCTCTACAATTCTATCTCCCATAGTCAGTCGGTAGTATTTCTCCCCTCCAGAGTTAACTACCAAGTTGGAGGACGGATAGGGAAGCGGAAGTGTGACAAATACTGTCTGATACCTATCTCACTCACTCTGAGCCTGACTCCCTGCCTTTCTCTCCATTTGTTAAGTGTGTGAGGAGGGAGGGAGGGAGGGAGGGAGACGACGACGACGACGATGGTGGTGGTGGTGGAGGAGACACACACAAAAAAAGTCCTGACTGACTGATAGTGTGTGTATGTGTGTGTGCTGCATTTCCTGGATTTACCCTTGCTTCATTCACTTCCCCTTTATTTATCACTCCTTCCTCGCCTCCCGAGTTGAAGGCAGATAAGTAATAAAAATATTAGCGGAAAGAGCTGTATTATTACACATACGACCATATCTTTTTCCCCAAGATAGAAAAAGGCGACTGTCTTTGATTTTTGTCTTTCTTTTTTGTCTTTTCCTTTCTGATGATGGGAAACGGGGAAAAGGGGGAAGAAATGGGAGTGGAACCAGGCCAGTCCAGGAGAACTCTCTATCTAGCAGCAGGTCTATTCTATACTCTAGTTGAGTCTAATCAGGTGAAAATAAGAGACATATTATTCGGTGAGAGAAATTCGGAGCGTTGCATTATGAAAGGGAAAACCGGGCGGCGGCGACAGGATGGACTAGTGTGTATTCCTTTTACAACTGATCCAACACCTGATTTCCCTCGACCGACTCTCAGGCTCATGAATGAAATGGAAGAAATGGGTAGCAGCTCCCCAGCTTCTTTGTATCAAGTGTGTTCACCCCAGCAGTTGACAAAAGGGAAATCGGTGGATACACAATGGAAAAAATTGCAGGATACAATATAGGTTATGTACTATAATATGCCTCACTATATTTATGTAGTAGTCGAGCAGAAGGCAACCAGGCAGGGCAGGGTAGACACACGAGGAATTGGAATACGCAATGTTGATAGAATCAATCAGGAACGAAAAAATATGGTGGTGGTGGTGGTGGTGGTGCATGGTGAAGCATGGAGACTCTAGTTTTACTTCATTTACTGTGATTTCTAAGAACGAAACGAAGGAACAAAAATGGAAATTCTTTTCCCTTCGTTCCTGATTGATTCCATCAACGTTGCGTATTCCAAGAGGTGCTAACAAAGGAACAAGATTGAGATACACATCATGCGTCAACTGAGGAAGCAATTGCCAACTGACTCAATTGACTTTGCATTTAATTAAAATGCAAAAGGACGCAGGTTTTTAAACAAGTTGGAGTAGGAGGTCACTGCTCAACTACATTTCATCATCCCGTAATTACATAATATATGGGTAAGGATGGATGGATGGATTAAACAAATTTGGTGGATATAAGATATGTATTTACTCCCATTTGCAAGTCTCAAAGCATTTCATTTTGATATACTCAACAAATCACATAATTTTTTGTAAATGCAACGTCAATTGAGTTGGCAATTGATTCCTCAGTTGACGCATAACATGTGTGTATCTCAATCTTGTTCCTTGGCACCTCTTGGAATGCATAACGTTGATAGAGTCAATCAGAAACGAAGAAAAAAAATTTTTTTTCTTTCTTTTTTTTCTTCTTCTTCGCATTCTCTCGATTTTTTTTTTCGTTCGTTTCCTTCTTAGAAATCAGCAAATGAACTAACACAATAGAGTCTCCTGGCTTCACCGTTTAAGATGGTGTTTCTGTGATTGACTAAAAAATTGCATATATATACGTACTACGCGCCTGTTTTTGCTTATGTGACATAACCACAAGGAAAATGTGTTTAACTTAAATATAGAGTCCGGAGAGTTTTTTTTCTTCTCTTTTTGGAGGGATTTCTTCTTCTTCGCCATGCCACTTTCCTCCCGATAAGGGCAGCAGCAAGCAGGTTTACGTGTTAAAGCGTCTAACGAAGTAAAGAAAAAATATTCCTTTGGCATGCATGCCATCATGCGTCCATCCAATCCTGGAAAATACCTGTCTTAACCAAATGTCCAAACAGCATTGATATTGATTGTGTAAACGGAGGAGTGTGTGGACCCGGGGCATGTGTAGTGCCATTTATCAGGTAAGACTTAATGGTGAAATTGGTTAGGGCTACAAAGTGAACACAAGAAAAGAATCGGGGGAAAGTAGGGAGTATGTACGGCCATTCCTCTTCCCGTGGTACACTTACTGTCATTATCAAGTCTGATCTCGTCTCTTGCTCGAGCCAAGCGGAATACACAATTTATTACGTACACATACAAAGATTGCTCAACTCAACTGGACATGAACACACACTGTTTCCTTTTTTCTCCACAGAAAAAAAAACTTTTTTTTCTCTCTTTTTCTCTCTCTCTCTCTCTCTCTCTCTAGAGTTCCACTATCAAACCATCATTTCTATGGTCAATCAGCTTCAAATCATGCATGCCTCTCTTCTTCTCACGAGTACAATGAAAATCGGGGACTTCCAAGATACACCAACGAACGAACGAACGAATCCTATGACCTATACTACTGGAGACAAAAAGGAGACCATGCACCTATTTCCCTACTACTATACTATAATACGTGTATATTATGTATAAAAGAAGAGAGAAGAGAGGAGAATTTTCCTGGAGGGGTGAGACTACTGAACCCTGTCAGTCTTCTTCCTTTCTCTCTCTCTCTCTCTCGATTTTCTCAAAAGTGACCAAAATGATTTTGCAGAATGGAATGGTACAAAATTTTGCTTTCTTTTTTTTCCAGAATGCAGTTCTTTGGATTCCAAGTAGCAAACACTGACAAGTATCACGGGTTGACATACGTCACCCTTGCGTACTATATAGCGCCATAACATATTTATGATTTTATATCCTTTACAGGAGTATGCCATGCAGATTTTTTTCTGTAGGGTCCTCCTGCTTTATCTTGACGCGAGATAATAGGAAAGAGAAGCAGCTTTAAAGCGAAAAAGCAATATGGGATGAAAAAGAACAATGCGGCCATGGTGGCCATGGCAGTTCGCTTGAACTGCGGGCTGGGAAGCATGAAAGTTATTAAAGAAATACAACAACTGTTTGTCGCCGTATTATCACTTACTTTACCGAAGCAACTCCGTTTGTTCATCGCTGCCAGTGCAGCTGCCGCCGCATGATGCTCCCAAAACTCTATAAACGCGTAGGGATCTCCGCTAGGCTAAAAAAACGGGAAAAGAGAGAGAGAAAGAAAGAATATTAATATAATAATATAGAGAGAAAAATATACAGACATTATTTTTTTTCTTCTGAAAAGACGAGGCACACACATACACACACAATATGCATACAACACTGTCTCCAACTTTATGAGATGTAAGCAAGCATGCCCAAGTGCACAATTGGGAATGTCATCTGCCTCCTCAGCTCTTTTTCCATTTTGTATTCATAATACAGTCCAACAATTTACACAAGATGGATCCATCCCTCCTCCGCGTCCTCCTCCTCCTCCTCATAGTCATATGCAGACATGATGACGACGACGAGGACGACGACGATGAGGATTGTGATACTACAACAAAAATGTAATATGCATACATGCATGATTCATGCTAAAAGACATAATTCGCCTATCCTTCCCGGTCGCTCGAGCTCTCTCCCGTCGTCTGCCTCCACTCTTCTCTCTCCTCTCCTTTAAGTGAGAGAAGAAAGAGTCAGGGAGAAAAAAAAAAGAAATTGTGTTGAATTCGCGAGAGCTCCGCGTTGAACACCATCATCATCATCATCATCATATAAGCCATCACTATGATAATTTCCTTTCTCGTAGTGATACCTTGTCATCCATCCCATTCCCCGGCGTTGTACACAAATGCTTTAATAAGCGTCATGAAGATTTACGACCGACAATTTCTTCCCATTAATATTCAATGAAAGTGATAAGCTGATTTGAATTATTGATGATTTTCCCCCCTTGTTATTCTCAGAAAATATTGTGTTTCATGGGGGGCCGGAGTGGTGTGGTGTGGGGTAGCTTCTAAGGGCGAGCTTTGGGTGGTCAGTCACTGACAGTATATATATGTACGGACTACCTACGTAGGTCTATGTCCTATGCGTAGTTTCTCAGAAAAAAATTACAAAAATCAGTTTCAGTCCATGAGGGACTGCGAATGATTATGAGCCCAAAAAAAGTCAGAAGAACGACATTTTGTGAGTGTCACCCACCACCTCCAAACATGCTCGCTTCCTCTCCACGACGACTTGGACGACGACGACCATCATCCCGACAACGACATGAATATCAGTGGTAATAGAGATATTGCAAGTTGCACCGTGGGGATATATATGAAAAAGCATTATTACCGGGTAGTTCTCCCGTCCACATCACCACCACCACCAAAACTCTTCTTCTTCTTCTTCCCCGACTCAATTTTATAAATTCTGAGCGTAGGCAAACGGAGGAGAAGGAAGAAGAAAAAAAATGTATAAAGCTGCTGAGCGATGTGATTCCTTTCAAGAAGTGCTACACATAATGTAGTAGTAGTAGTAGTAGTATGTAGTATGTAGTACATACCAGTAGATATTTTTTAGTGCGCCACATATCCTGTGAAACACACATGGAGAAAACGCTCCCAAGGCATGTTTCCCCATTTCTTATCTCCTCTCAGGAATTACAAGTCGTTATGGGGCTTTTAAAGGGAGGTCAACGGGTGTGGAGCATTTCACACAGGCTGTGCACACTCAACTTTTTGGTTATATACAGTGGTTCGGTCTGAGTGAGGAAAGAAGAAACATATATATTTTCTTGAATGCACACACATTTTTATTTCTCTTCGCATTCCCACTGCCATGCCGTCATGTCCTCAATACGGCAACCAGAGGGGTTGCAATATGCATAGTTGCTTAGTGGAGAAAAAAAAGATATGGCTTTTGGAGTGAAAGCCAAAGAGAGGAGGAAATGTCCAATAGGAGCAACAGCTCACTTTGCGGCAGAGCCACATTACAGATACGAGGACGAGTTCGACGACGACAACGACGACGACGGGAAGAGAAGCCACTCGAGGAGAGCAAGTGGGACAGGGATGATAAGGAGCATTTAAATATTCACAGTTTACTTGACTCGGCACCTTGTTCATACGCGAAGGGATGGGATGCGATGGTGGTGTCGTCGAGGGCTTTCACGTCGGCGACTCCAAAAACCCGGGGCTCATTGTCTTTATATAATCAGAACAGAGTCGTAAAGTTGGAGTACCGCCCAATTTTTTTCTTTTTTTTTGAAAGTGGTGTGGAAACCTCAGTGTCCAGAACAGAGAGAGGAGAGATGGAGAGCATGTTGAGCCAGTAAAACTACCATATAAGAACATCCCGTTTTGATAAGTCATTCCACTACTCGCCAGTCAGTTTTGCACGACAAGAAAGATATTGGTTTCAAAGAATAAGAAGTAAAAAAAGGAGGGGGGAAGGGGACCAGTTGGAAAATATCTCGGTTTTATCGGTCTGATCACCTATAAATATTTCAGAATCAGAATCTTTAAAGAAAGAAGGAAAGAAAGGGAAAAAAGTTGTATATTTTGTCGCTCCCTCAACTATTCTTCCTCACTCACTTCCCTCCTCCTTTTTTTCACCCTAATAATACGTGCCCATTGAGGCCGAGGAGGAAAAAGGGGAACCGGTTCAAAAAGCCACTTTTGCATATGAAATGGAGTCGTAGGAGCAGGAGCAGCAGCAAAAGGGGATCTACTCTGCTGCTGCTTATGTAAAAGAAAAGCTTGGGGAAAATGATGGTGGTGGTGGGAGTGTTAGTGAAGAAAGAGATCTCCATTTGAAGCAATAAAAGAGACAAAAGAGAGAAGGTGCTTGTCACCAGAGGAGGAGATATTTTGACAGTTGAGTTCGCAAACTACAAATTCTCGGCGTGTGAATAAATTTGGCCATTTGCTCTCACGCTCCTTCTCTCTCTCTCTCTCTCTCTCTCTCTCCCAGTCCCACTCTCACTTGATACCCTACTCAGTTTTCCTCACTTGTTATCTTTATATCCTGCTTTATTTTACTTGTAAAAAAAATCACTCCTTCGTCGGGAATCTTTCGAAATGTATGTGTTTTGTAGGTTTCTCCTTTTTTTATTTGTCGGATGCAGGTAGAATAACAAAGTGGATCTTTACATGGAAAACACTCTCAATCTGTTTAAAGGCTATAGAAAGAAATGGGAGGAACTGGAAAAGTGTTCTTCTTGTGCATCTTCAATTTTCATCCATTTTATCCATCCATCTATCCTCATCTTTATTACAGTAGAGAGGAAGGGAAAAAGGCAAAAAAAAGTTAGAAAAACGCCAAGAAGGAGGTAAAGAAAAAACATTTTTACACTACCTCGCCAGCACATCATCCCTACTCCCTACTTACTATCGTGAGACATATTTTACCCCACCCAGCACCACCGCTTTCTGGCTGCTGCTGGTGTGATGCGGGTGGTGGGGAGAGAAGGTCAAAACTCGTATAGTGCATTTGCATTCATAACAATAAAATATGTGGAAAAAGAGGTTGTTCCTTGCTCCTTGCTTACATGTATGATGCAACTGCATTCAGGATGATGATATAAGGAAGAAAATGGGTGGTGTGGATATATGGGATCTCTAGCACTTGCTCTCTCATTGTCCATGCTTACCCTTTCCATTTCCCTTTTGCCTTTTTATTTCTTGAGACACAAGTTCTGTTGGAGGAAAAAGTCAAAAAGGGAGAGAAAAAAAGGAAAAGAAAATACATGAGCCCAGTCTGTAGGTCTGACTAGGAAGCTTTCATCATCCTTTTCTCCACTTTTCACTCGCCTCACTCTCTCTCTCTCTCTCTCTCTCTCGTGGAGGGGAAAAGGGATGTTAGGAGGACCTCCCGCACAACACACAAACGTGTGGTGTGTGTGTGTGTGCGCGCGAGGCGAGGGTCCTTCTCGCCAGAGGAGAAAGCGAGATGGACCATGTAGCCTGTCCTGTATGTCTTCATTTTTCCCAATAAGCCTCCCCATTTCAATCCAATCAAGACCATCATTCCACATGGTTACATTGCCCACCCAGGGAAACATTTTCCACTCTGCGGTATCTTCCCTATATTACCTATATTATCCACACATGGCATGGCGAACATCTCCTTCTTGCCAGTGGGTCCACGAACGAACGAAACGAAAGAACGACTACAACTTCAACCATGTCTTTAGCCAACCACTTCCATTCCTATATTACAAATAGACTAGGCTAATACTCTCTGTGCGACATTTTATTTATTATATTTTTTTTTCTCTCTTCTACTTCTCTCTCGCGGAGCACGGAGGAGCGAAGGATCCAACCGACGAGAGTATTTTTTTAGATGGAAAAAGTGTGTTTCAACTTCTAATTCTCAAATCTCAAGTCACCTATCAAATAATAGTTTTCTTCTCCAACCTTGCACACACCGCAATTCCTTCGCCTTCCAGCTAAATAACAAGGTGAAAATCCAACTACTTCACGGAAACGACGAAGAGAGAGAGAGAGAGAAAGCGAAAATATATCAAATTGGATTCCCTAATATTCCTACCAGCAGCCCAGCACCAGCAAGTATTTGAAATTGGTGGAAAATTAAAAAATATTTGGATTGTGTTCCACTTCCACCACCCCGAATGCGCACCAATTTCCAGGAATTTTTTTTCCTTACTGGAAATGTTGCGTGCAGCAAATCAACCCGCTGCTGCTCCCATACTCTCCCCACCACCGCCACCACCTTCCTTATCTCTATACGCCTCCACATATATCATGTACTTTAAAGCCTGTTTTCCTGAAAACATCTTCGCCATTGCCCTTTTCAAACTGCAGTACCCCAGTTTCACCTTCACCGGTAAAAATCCGCTGAGGCAGGAGCAGGGAACCGAGAACAACGGCAAAGAAGAGGTGAAAACTTGAGGAGAGTTTGAATAATATGAAAACAGGGTAATTGTACTACTATGTACTACTCCGCCGCTAGTAGCTCTGTTCGTTCCCAGAGAAACAAAAAGCAACAGAACAGAGAGTATTACAGACTGGAAATGTCTAGCGAGTTGAGAGAGAACCGCAATATATTCGTTGCGTACCTCCATCCACCACCACCATAAATCGAATGCACACTTTTTCATGGAGAACAACGACGGAACAATGCACTGCAGCTTTCATCATCATCATCATCATCATCATCATGATCCTCGTCATCGTCGTCATCCTTGTCTTTAAGCACGAATCCCGAATCATCGAGAGATGGGTACACATTTAATAAAACGTAACACAAGTATGCACTCTCATGATATGAAAACACAATAGAGAGTGAAAAAAAAGTGTGTGAGTATGACTGACTGTATCCACACATCACTTCCGTGCACCACCAAACCAACCAGCAGCATAGTACCTATATAGTATAGCACCATGCATTTATATTATATATATATATACCCACTTTCTTGTTATTCTATTGCCCTACTCCATGTATCCACCGAGAAACGTGTGAGTGGTTACAGAAAAAAAAATTGTACAAAGAACTAAATTTTCTCTCTTCTCCAACTCTCTATTTCTTCTTCCCTTCTCCACACACAAAAAAAACTGTATATATATATACAAAGGGATGGAGAGAGAGAAAAAAGGAGGAAATGGGTGGTTATACATCATGCAAACGAAATGCCTTCTTGTGTCCTTTCTTCTCCGAGTAATTCCCGTTTCTCATGATTTTCTTCGCTCTCTCTCTCTCTCTCTCTCGGCTGTGCATCATCATGAGCATAGGAATTTCAGATATATATCATGTGTTTCCCTTTTTCTTTCTCCCTTTTCACAAAGTCTGAAGATGGAGAAAAAAGTGGGGGAAAAAGAAGAAATTGTGTTTTGTGTCTACATATTATCCAACATCTCGTTCCCATATTACACATGATGTGGTGCACACACACCAGCACCAGCAGTCTGGGAAATCAAGGAGCACCCTTTCTTGAAAGAAGAGGAGGAGGATATATGCGAACGAGGAGACGTGCAACCACCATCCATGCACAGCCCTTTCAACTGTGCACCATATCGCCATCCTCTTTTAGATGATCTCACCCTTGAAAAAAGAAAGAAAGAAAGTCACTGGAGTTTTGAGGACCACCAAGGCCAAGGGAAAAAAATATGGAGTGAGAAATGGATGGATGCGATGCGACGATGTGGTGCATGCATGCATGGTGGATACTCTGTACTTTATCGGTTGTAATTGCATCTAGCCTACTAGACAAAAAGTCATAGTACAAGAAGGTTCCTCTCTCAAATTGAACACAATGTGTTCCTCTCCTCCTTTTTTTTCTTTTCTCCGGGAATTCGATCCGTATTGGAAGGGAAACTGGGAGTTTTGTTTTTGTTTGCATAAGAGTTATAGAACCTAACGGGAAATGCTATTATTTGGTTGACCTATGCACTCTTTTGGAATTTTTGGCGCATGACGGCGGCAGCTATTATGGATTGCAATTACTCATCACCACCATTTTGATTTTTCTTTATTTTTTATAAACACAACATTGACAAAACAAATCGCCATGAATTTTTCCGTGTGTTGCATTTAATATAAAATGTATTTGTATTTTATATGCATTGTAGTACAAACAAAAAACAGTTTACAACTTCGACAACAACAACAACAACAAAATATAACGTTGACAAACAAAAAAAATCTTATTACGTAAATTGGCACGATACCCCTCTTCTTACTCAGAACAGAAACAAAAAATATATATATATTTAGAGAAAAGAATATTATTGTATGATTTGTCCGTGGGTTGATTCTCTTGCAAATTAATTTGTTGGATGATATATAAACCTGTTGGAATTCAATCACCTGGAATTTGGAATGTCTTGGAAAGCCCTATAGAGATTCAATATTATGGATTGTCCTTGTTGAGCCACTTTACTTTTTTCATGGTCAAAAAAAGCCTTCTACACATTTTTAATGTGTTTATTTAGAGTTAAGGCAATAGTGGGGAAAATGGTGCGGCGGATGATTGAGTCGAGAAAAACTAAATTATTACATGCTAGAAGCTATGTCAAAACTGTAATTACATAAACAAATGTCTTTTTTCATCTATAATTATTATCATTATTAGAGTTATTGCAGCAAAACAATTACTATCGTGTAGTCTTTTACATACCCCCATGAAGTTTACTGAATATAGCTTTTTCCTGGAAAAAGCGCATGAATGAGCACTGACGAGTTTTAATGAGACGTCCTCATATACTTACAAATTGTAAAAACCCCTCGATATTTGTAAGAATATAATGTTAGTCAGAACTTTTGTAATCATTTTTCATTTGAGAGAAAGGGTAAAAAAAAATTGTACAAAAATATAACAAAAAACATATAATATATATATTTATATGCTGTGTGTCACAACACAACACAATCCTCTGGGTTTCCTTGGATTCGTGTGTCTGTGTAAAATAAACGCAGGCAAAACGTGTATGTGTGTGTGCAGGCAAAAACCACAGGTACAAGAATGTCAATATATATTGAAGTAAAAATTATGAGTCAACTTTAAGCGTTAAATTTGACGATGATGGCGCTCGTAAAACGTCACCGTAAAGGGGGGGGGGGGTTGGGCTCCAAATGAAATAAATTAACTGACTGGAAAACAATATGTGGATGGTGTGATCCTATTTGATATATGATTGTTTGTCTACTCTACTTCTGGTGGACGGGGAGTCTGTTCATGAGAAATTTGGAAGACTTTTTTCCGAATGGCCTATGTTCATCTTTGGGAGTGGTGTTAGGGTGGTCTGATTGTGAGTGAGCTTTTTTAAGTTTACTGCTGCTGCTGCTACTACTACCCCCTTCCCCTACCCCTACAACTACTGGTGGAGAGTCACTGTTGGACGCAGTCTTGGATTCTGGAGTGGGAACTGGAGTGCTCAACGCCGCCGTCGCCTCTCCCCCCTTTCCGGAATCCGCTTCGTGTGACTCATACTTCTTCACTCGGAACCACTGACTCTCCCCGTATGTCACTGGTTCCGCTTCGCCAACTTCAGGGGTTGTCGTCGAGTCTTTGACGGCGGCGTCTTTGGACTTTGAGAGGGAAAAGTTTCTCCTCCGAGGGAAGAGCTTGCGTCGTCTGAGCACTCCAACACGGGTGGTTTCTCCATCCCGGGAGCCTCCTTCCTCGTCGCTGTGGGGGATGGGAGTGTGGTCCTCTGCGGGAGGGCGCACGGAGCGACTTGCTACAGGTTCGAGTTCCTCTTCCCCGTCGGATGTCAAGGGGAAAGGCTTCTTCTGACCGGGACGCTTTCGCCGGAATTGCCTTTTCGACTTGAATAGAATGGTAGTTCCGTCCGTCGTGTGGTTAGGGTCGTGGGGATCCTGAGACCTACCGCGGATGAGGATGGGTCCTCCGTCGGTTTTGCTGCTGAAGCGAACGCTCTTTGGAATGTTGGTGTCTACGGCGTCGTCGTCCGCGTTCCAAGTGGGGATCACTTTCAGTGTGGTTTCCTTCAAAGGTTTTGTTCTCTGTGGGGTTTCATCGTCGGTCGAGTTGGCTAGCGAAGGTTTGTAGGTGGTAACAGGGCCGTCTCCTTTCTCCGCCACCTCGGCTTTCAGGTGACTCTCAAAGTTTTTGCGAGCAATGTCTGCAATCTTGGCTTTGAGGTGGTTCTTATTATTGTTAAATCTACCGATGGGTTTCTTTCCCCGACCTTTACCGACTTCGGCGGAATCCCCGGTAGCTACTGCTGCTGCTGCCGCCGCCGCCTTATCGTCCTTTGATTTGAGTTTGCTCCAGTGCTTTCGAGCCTCATGGCGTCCACCCTCTTCCCCATCACCCCCACCACTCCCATGGAGGGCAGTCATGTTTTTCGGGCTAGGGACAACATTGAGTCTGACATTGGACTGGGACTGTTGCTCGTCTTGCCGATCGCCGTTGGGATCGTCGACTCGTTGGGTAGCAGCTCCCTGTTTCTGTACAAATGCATCATCGAAAGGTTTGAAAAAATCATCAAAGAAGCTTCCTGGTGGGTGAATATCGGGAGAATGGTGCACATGAGGTTTTGTGTAAACGGGTCTTGCCTGAGGTGTCGCAGGAATAGGTACTGGGGCTACGGACGAGGTGGGGAAGGTCACATCCGGGTTCAATGGCAGGTTTTCCACGTACTGAGCGGGAATCTGCTCAAATTCCACGCTTTGACTCAGTCCAGCGTCAATCGGAGCCATTACCGGTTTCTGCCGGTGAGCTACGCCTCTTCCTGGATGCCTGCCACGACCCGGACCCGCAGCGGGAAGGAGGAGGGTTGGAGATGGAGCTGGGAGGTTTCTCGGGGGAGGCAGAGGAGAGGGTTGTGGAATATGAAGTCCATTGGGTGGAGGTGGGGGCCCAGACTGGTGGTGGTGAGATGGACCTGGTGGGTGAGAATTTAATACTGGAGGTTGACGCGTGCCGTACGCAGCATCAGGAACCTCGTAACTGTTCGAGGTCTGAGGTGCGTTATCCAGGGCGTCGTAATTCAACTCATTCGGATTCCGGTGAGGAATCCGTGAACCTGTTGGATGCATATTATAAGCGGATCCGTGCTTACGATTATCTGGCGGTGGTCCACCACCTCCCACTACAGGTGGAGACGCGTAGGGATTAGATGCCGGGAAATTGTATGGATTGTGTGGTGGTTTTGCCGGTGGAGGTCCCCTATGAGGCTTTGGAGGTCTTCCACGAGGTGGTCTGGTGAACGGAAGGAGGTCCGAATAGGCAGAAAGTTGTTGATGACTGGGTGGGGACGGGAGTTGATGCTGAGGGTGGCGAGCATATGGAGGTGGAGGAGGATTATTTATTGGGTAATTTTGAGTTCGCCCTTGATCCAAAGGAAAGTCCTGTTGGCGGAAATTATTGCCGTGGAAAATGTTTTGGGGGTGATGGGATGTCTGAGGGCTCGTTTGCTGATGTAGTGGCGCCTGGTGCTGATGGGGTAGTTGCGGCAGCTGGCCCACATGCTCTTGCGATTGCGGTTGTTGGTTGAAGACATCGTGATGAATCACGTGAGGTTTCGCATTTGGCATGGTAATAAAGGACACCGGGTTCTCTCCTTGGTGCTTTGTTGGATCTTGGTTGAAGCCGGGTGGGAAGAAAAACTCGTCGGAGAAGAGGGGTGTCTCGTTGAGGATGACTGGTGGTGTGGTTTGTGGATTATCAGCGGTGTTCTTGTTGGGTTGCTCCTTGTCGTCGTCGTCCTGTTGCTGCTGCTTATTATTATGGTTATTACGGTGCTGCTGCTGCTGTTCTTGTTGTTGCTGCTGCTGTTGCTGGTGTTTTGGCCTCCTCCTACGAACTCCAATATGGGCTCGTGGTGGGGGACTTGAATCCTGATTATTTGCTTGGCGCTGCCTATGGCTCTCTGTTTGTTCAACGCTTCCCGATGACGAGGAGATGGTATTGGGACCCCTACCGCCTAATGGTGGTCTGCTTGGAGGATGCGGCCTTGGTTCTCGTTCCCTTATCACCTCCGGCTCCTTCTGGGGGCCAGCTCCAGGGAACTCCCGGAAAATGTCAGCTTCCGATGGTGGAAATGGGATGTTTGGAAACGGGGGTAGTGGTCCGAGCTGACCTACTTCTTCAGAGTTTTTGATTTCATTCTCATTCCCCGGACTGCCTGATCCTCCCCCGTTGTTGTCTCCTCCTGGTCCAGGTCCATTTGGGCCTGGGGACTCGGTTGAGAGGTTGTTATCTGGTGGAGGATTGTTAGTTGGTTGCTTTCTGAAGATTGGCCTTCTTGGCGAGTCGGATTTACCTGGGAAGGGAGGAAATGGCTTAGTCCGTGGGCTGCTACTGGATCCGGAACCATCCCCGCCACTATTTCCCTCTTCGCCGCTATTGCTTCCAAATGGATTTGGTCGACGGAGCCGGGTACGTATCCTCACTCGCCCTCTCCCTCCGTTCAACTTGTGCTTCAAGCCGAGGGGTGGGGGACCCTCGTCTGAGCCAAGTGATACCTTTGGTGGACCATCAATTTCGGGCTCTTGATCCTGAAGACTACTGCTCCCCAGTTGTTTGTCTTGCTCGTTGTTGTTGTGACTATTTTTGTTAAGTCGGGGACGGCCAGGCTTAAACTTGGGGAATACACTTGGAGGTGGCTCAACCCCTTCCTCACTTCCAGGAGGTCGGTTCAGCTTCAGTTTTCCCGGGAATTTAGGCTTCTTGACGACAATATTCTCCTCGGATTGACTCGTCTCAAAGGGTTGTCGACCGTTTTGCTGGTTCCAGGAGTTGTCCGTGAACAAGGAATTTGGGAGGCGGACGCTATCCCCAATTTCTGGAGGGAGCGGGATTTCCACGTCATTCGAGTTGGGGGCATGAGCTTGGTGTTGATTGTTTATAACGTTTTGCCTGTTATTGTGCGGTTTCATGTGTAGAATATTTTCGCGGAATAATGTATTTGTGTTTAGGTTACTGAAGGAATCTGGAGAGGAGGCTCCACCAGTGGGCAGAAACTGGAAGTCATCCTTGGGCGTGGAGGACGGGTCATTATTTCCAAAATCTTGATTCAATTGGGGCTGGTGAAATATCCCCTTGCCCGGCGGGTGGTGCTGATGCCTGTGATGCTGATTATGATGCTGTTGGTGACGAGGTGGGCCGTGCTGATGTTGATGCTGTCCATTAAACTGTTGCATATGACTGTCCTGATCTTGTTGAGGGAATTCCAAAAGCTGGTTATTATTTTGGTGGGCGGCTGGGGCCCTGGCAAAATCTGGGATTTGGGGTGGATCTGGAATATGGGGAAAGCCTTCCATAAGACTCTCTGGTGGTCCGCCAGAATAGTCTTGAGAAGCAACATTGTTGATATTATTAATATTATTGTTGTTATTGTTGCTGTGTTGGGGTCCACTTGGAAAGCCTTGAAGATTGTTGTGATGTTGGGGTCCGCTTGGCCCGCTGCCCGGGAAATCTGGAAGGGGATGATTGTCCGGAATTTGTGGAAAGGCGGGCAGGTGGTTATCAGAGAATTCTTGGATTGGAGGTCCCCTCTGGAATTCGGGCGGTCCATGTTGTTGTTGTCCTTCTTGGCTGCGTGGATAAGAGCTCTGGAATGGTTTCACAATAGGCTTCCACCCCTTGTAGGTAGAGGAGAGGTAGCCATGCGGACTATTGTCTCCAAGAGCTGATGGGCCATAAACAGCCGTGGTGTGTTGTGGAGGCAGTTTTGGAAGAGAGGCCTGAGTTGGGAATCCTCCATGGGTGGAAGGGTGCTCAGAAGGCTCATTGAATGGGATCTCGTCCTGTTGGAAGAATTGTGGTGGTGGAGGTGGCGGTGGGTGAGATGGGAATTGTTGTCGGTGTTGCTGTTTCGGAGCAGATGCTGGAGAAGTATGGGCTTGAGGGGCATCCCCGGGGAATCCAGGTCCAAAGATGGGTCCCTGAGGTTTTGGGAAACCATTGGCCGCCAGTTGGTTTTGTTGGGGCAAGCGAAGTTGCTGTGGTGCAGCTTGCTGTTGTCCCTGTTGTCTGGGGTGATGGTGAGGAGCGTGTGGGGCATTGTGATGATGGTGCGGACCATGAGAATGGTGATGGTGGTGGTGTCCATGTGGAGGATGGTGATGGGGGCCGTGGTGATTATGATTATGGTGGGGGTGGTGAGGATGATGACCTCGGAGCGGATGACGATGATGAAGTCCGGAAAGAAGAGGAATGTGCAGCCTCGGCTTGTAACTTCGATGAGGTCTGTGACTCGCGTGTTGGGAGTGTTGAGGGATCTGAATCATGTTCGGGTGAGGACTGTGACTGTGACTGTGACTGTGGGGAGGATGATGACGGGGAGGGCGAGGATGTGGCCTGGGAGCCATCCTCTGGAGTCTTGGAGGATGACGTCGGTGTGCGGAGGCCACATCCCAACATATACTCCCTGCCAGGAGTAATACCTAACAAGAACCAGTTTTGTGAGTTTCATGCATACATAAATATGCTGTATATGCCTGAGGACTTCCTGAAACTTGCGCTCATTTCCGTTT
This sequence comes from Dicranocentrus wangi, assembly GCA_036850665.1. NCBI lineage: Eukaryota > Metazoa > Arthropoda > Collembola > Entomobryomorpha > Entomobryidae > Dicranocentrus > Dicranocentrus wangi. Next base: position 18,251 of record JAANSN010000109.1, on the reverse strand, counting down.
ACCATTCACATGCATGAGGTGTGAGAAAATGTAATAATTGCTGAAAAATGGAGGTGGAGTTGGAGTAGTGTACTTTCACAGAGGAGTTATTGCAAGGTCATAAATAAATACCATGTAAGTACACTTATATTTATGATGTTTGCTTGCACTTTTCCTTATTGTTAGTTAGTGCCAAATATTTATAAATGTCAAACATTGTAATTTGTTAATAATCAAAGCACACAATTCCAATAATCCTACTGCAAGCCCTACTGCAAAGTATTTGACATTTTCTGCAAGAAATGCGTCGTCGACCACTAAAAATCGCCATCACCACCTTCCCCCTATTTCCCTATATTTACCATGTTATATAGCACAGAATTAAGCCCAGTTTCAACAACGTTTAAAAATGAAAGTACAAAGAAAGAAGTAGGACTGCTAGTTGGAATGAAGGCGAGATCAAAGACGGCGTCAAAGTCAAAAAGTATTTCACTGACAAATTAACACCTGTCAACAGGAAGGCGGTGTGAATGTGAGCCTCGTCGTGTTTGTGACATTCACATTCATTACTACTACTACAACTAGGATTGTGGACGCTTTTTCCGACTTGAGAGAAAAATCTACAAATCGATTTTCACTTCTTGCCCCCAACCTTTTTACTTATTAGAAACCTGCCTTTCAACAAGGATCGCTACATTATAGCCATTTGCCAGCCACGGGATTCCGAGAATCAGCGAGAAAGTTGCAAAGTCAAATATGTATTTTTTTAAAAAAAAAACTTTTTATAATTTCGCCCAATAACTTGACTTGACATTCCCAGTTGGTGTCAATTGACAACAATTGACTTTCTAAAACATGATTCCATTTCAAATACTTGAAGAATGGCATTTTATTGTGTTATTTGGCTACCTACGTTCTTTTCCCCTGTTTAGTTAAAACTGGATTTAGAAATCAAGAAATCTGACATCCATCATTTCAGAGAAATGGTAGTAATACTTAATAATAAAATGGCAGACTTTAGCAAGCGTTGCTAATTCCGAATTTGTCTGTTAGTAACTTTAGTTAGACATTATTACATTGTTTTGCAGCCAGGAGTCTACACAACTAACTACACAAGAGCCCAACCACAATGACAGCAGCAACAGCAGCACACGACAGACAAGACGAAGACGACATAGAAGAAAGTAATCACTTGATGTAACCCAATAATGCAGGCCTTGCCCTCCCTCCTCACTACTACCATTCCAGCACGACAACGGAAGTAAAATAGGAAATAAGCGCAAAATTCACGAAAAACCAATCCTCTTCTGCCATTTCGCAAAAATTCCTACACACTCATCTCAAATTCTCAATTTATCTTACCAGTAACAACTTCATTATGCTTAAGACTCCTGAGATATTCCGAAGTAAGTTGTAGAGTTCACAAGGCAACTTTTCATTTGAACAGTTTTCCCTTTAAATGTTTTAATAGAACCAGTTCCGCAATCTGATGAAACCACTGATTGTTTTTTCCACAATTCTTTTTTTTTCTCGAATAATTTCCACCAAAATATATAAAAAAAATTCCTCTACAAACTCGCACACTTTTTCCCCACTATAAATATCCGAACTGCAGGGTGGCGAGAATTTCAACAAATCCTACTAGCACCGACCGCTCCAAGTTGGAGCATCAATCAATCACACAGTAAATCACTCCACACTACTGGACTACTACGGTGGTTTCTCAGTCACGATCCGACAAGCACGCCCCAAAAGGAATCACACATTTGAATAAGGATTTCCACCAAAAATTCCGATATATGGTGCCTCACTGGCCAGAGCAGAAGAGAGTAGTGGCCTTGTGTATAATATGGGGTCCAAGGGAGTAGTGGTTTTTCACTAAAAATTCTCTTCAAGCACTAACTGCGCATACATAATACACTAACAACTTACTCCGGGAACAATGATGCGTCTGGTGTAGTTTCCAACACCACACTAAATTCAAGATTTCAAATTCATTCTACCTCTTTGAGTTAAGTTTTACGTGAGGGGTAGGTACAGGGCTTGATGATGTAGGTAGTGTAAAACGTCTCTTGAAAATGGTTAAAAGGATTTTCAAACAAGGAATCCCTCATATTTTTTTTGAAGCCGACTACAGGCATTCAATATAATAATAATAAGATGTATTATGCTTTTACACCTAGTACCGCTATCACACAGGATTGGTATTAGTAGTGCCATGAAATGAAATGCATTTTGCAGTGGTGCACTGTTAAAAAACATGTGTACAGTCTGCATTTCGCGATTTAGTTTACTACTACTACTACTACTAGTACACATGCATGCATGCACACGTTTCATTCATAGGCTAACGTTTTCGTTTTTTTTTCTCTTCATTGTGATCCCTTTCGTTCTGTTACCAACCAAGCTTTACATGGTTTTCGAAAAGTGGATCAAACTGAGGTAAGGAAGAAAAAGGGCTGCGTAATACCTACAACAAACCATTTTTTGAGGGCTGAAGCTGAAGGTACCACCACCACCACCACGGCGGATGCAAGTTGCATCTTTAAAACGCTGCTGTTTTTGCTTCCCGACGATGAAATCCGTGTGTAGGCAGCAGGCAGTGCTGCAGCAGCCCTCTACGAAATCAGCACTACCTGCAGCGAGAAAAGTCTTCATTTTTTTCAAATTACTAAGGCTACTCAGTGGTCGACGTGGTTTGCAATGTTCAACTGGGGATATGCGATATTATATTATACTGCTTGCTTACTTAGTGGCATCCATATCTATAACAAGCTTAGGACTATCATATCATAGGGCTATTATACATGAATTAGAAAAAAGCGCAATATTTATGCACGTCCGTAGTGCTCTCATGGTCAGAGAGAGAGAGAGACTCATAGCCACCTTATCCGCTCATTGTTAGCATAGTAATAAAATAACAGTTTGAAAAAGTAAATCTCGCAAAAATTCAGGGAATATAGCCGTGAAATGGTGTGTACTTGGCGAGTGCTTTTTAAGCCGTCGAAAATTATAAATGAGGCTAGAATACGGTGGTGACTATTAGGATCGTCGTCGTCGTCGTCGTCCCCGTATAATATCAAATCAACATCCTTCCTACGTGCCTATGCACTCCGTATGAAAACTTTCCACACGGGATGAATAATGACTGCTGCTGCTGCTGACGACGATGATGATGATGATGATGCGAGCGAATACAAATGTGAATGCTTTTTTACAAGTAGTCCCATCAACTATCAACTCTCTTACAGAATGGGATATAATGGGAAACACAATCCAAACAACAAAGATGCATTATTAGTGCAGTGTTAAAGGGAGAACAAAAGTATAATAAAAAAGGTTTTTTTTCGTGGGGCTCTCTGCTAGTAAGAGTGATCTCATTCACATGCATATTTACTTTAGACCCTACTTATCACGTCCACTGCACTTTTGCAATCAGTCAGAGGGTACTCGCGCACAATCTCTTCTCTGAAAAAAAAACTGCAACAAGTCAGTCGCGCAATCACCACGGAACGTTTCGTTTTTTTCCCTAAAATCAGAATTTATTTTAGATTGTTGGGCGAATGAAGAAGAAGAAGAAGGGAAAGAGGTAGGAGCTTGCATGCAGGCAGGCAGGTGCTTTATTGTGGTGTTGTTAAATCCTATTTCACGCTTATCGCATTGTTCAATCTTAATCCACTTGCATTTCATTAGCTTACGTCGCTCGGTCCACCCACCAATTCTCAAGCATATTTAACCTTTTTCCCCCATTTTGAAGTTGCGGTGGTGCTGGTGGTGGTGGTTGGGCCCTACTGTTGTTGAGTGAGTATTTAAATCACTTTTGAAAATTGAATTTTCTATTTTACAACCCACGTATGGCCTTGCCCAGTCTGAGAAAAAAATGCCGGGGATATTTTTCCCTGTTTTTGCGTCACTTTCAGCTCTTTAATTGATTACCACGTTCGTGCCAAATGGTAAATGGCTGTTGTAAAAAATGAATTGCATTGTTTTCAAATCAAAATGAAAACAGGATTCGAGCGAGTTGGTTTACCAAAGGGCTATAATAGACCTGCTGTAAACCCTCGTGAATTATTGAGGAGGAGCAGCATGTGCAGCAGGGTACCCCAGCCCAACTGTACAATATAGTTATATGACATGCTCAATTGACCCAACTGCAATTACTTTACCACAACAAGTGGGATCATGGTCTCGCTCACGACGAGGACGACGACGACATGAAAAATATACCTCTCTCTCTAAACTCTTGTGTCGTGACGGAATCGAAATCTGTCTAGGACCGTGTTAGCATAGCCTTAAAATGTCTCTTCGCTACATAATAAATCATGTGTGACAAAACTGAGAGAGAAAGATGATAATGATTATGCTCATGCATAGAGAAGCAGGTGATGAACAAGGGGATAATGATGAGATGCAAGTTAAGACCTGATTTATGAGTGCACATCATCCCCCCCCCATCATCTTCTTCAACCATCTTCAGCAGAAGAAGAAGAAGAAGTAGAGGAGAGTCAAGGATATATGAAATTTTTTATGTTTATCATTCCGCAACCAACATGACGATGATGATGATGCCAGCCAGTCAGCAATCCCAGCGTTCCCCTCACACTACACACCACCACCGCACCACCACCACCACCACCACCGTGCAGGCAGACTCCTCTGCTCTTCTGACAGGAGAGCTGAACCGATTCCTGAAAATTCATTTAAACTCCTCTCCTCTTCTTCTTCTGCTGTTCTGTTGTATTGAGTTACACACCCCCACAGTTACAGCAGTTTAGAAGAAAACAGAGTTGTAATGCTGCTGGTCTCATGGTGGTTGGACGGAATACGAATTATGCTCACTTCAAAATTTAGAACTAGCCCCACTTTTAATACCCCACTATCACCGTTCTCTCTCTCTCTCTCTCTCTCTCTCTCTATCATTTTGTGTCGATACACAATAATACGGACTACTACGGACGAGAGAAACAAAAAGATTTGGATTTAATAGGTATGATCATCATGTTGATCACTACTGCACTGCCTTCATATATATTATACCTTTTTGTTCTTGGGAATTGGAATTACCCAGCAGCAGCCTAGCCTAACAAATAGTATATATATACCTACCTATATCCCTATTATAGATATTATTATTATGTTTATTGCATTGTACAACTGATTTGTGAAATCAACAAGCAGGGCCGCTCTCTTGCTAAATAACAATAAAACGATAACGCACTTTAACTCTGTGTATTCTAATTACCTTCTTTGTAAAACTAGATTAGTACTTGTGTTTTGAAGGGAAAAACTAAAAAATGTGTGTAATTTGGAATTCTCAGTGGTAAAATAATCCCATGAAATGATGAACTCATCCAACCTGAGATTCTAATCGGGCACTAGTACGTATACGTAGTTTAGTAGTTGGTGTATTATTACAATTACTAGACCCAGCCAGAGTACCATGACGTGTACCCTTTATCAGCTAAAATCCAAGAAAGAAAGAAAAAAAATGGTGATTATATGATATTGAAACTGATTGTGTTCTCTGCAAAAACTTTTCCTTCATGATGTTGTTGCACACACGTTCTCCTTTTTCTCGACGAAACGAAAACTTTTTTCTTAAACGGTTTTGCCTTTATGGCGAATCAAGCAGATTGAGAGAAGTGCATCTAGGTAGGTATGATGTTGGTAATTATGAAAATATATATATGGTAAAGTGAATCATTTGAGTACAACAATTTTAAGGATAGTGACTACACAAAAAGAGAGAGAGAGAGAGAGAGAGAAGAAAAAACTTCCTTAAGCCTACCCGGGCCACCGACAAGAAACTTTATTGGAAATACGTAATATAAACATGCGAGCTAATTGTGGTAGTGCTAAGGCACATTAGTGGGCCAAATTTATAGACGTAATTACGCATTTTCCTAGGGCCACATATGTGCAATGCCCAATGTACCTCTCAAATCTCAATCATCCTCACGTTAGTTAGCGACTTGACTACTACTGACTACTGGCTGGGGCTGCTCCTTTTATAAACCCAAATGAAACACCTTTCTCTCTACACGCAGAGGAAAATCTTGTGAAATCTGATAATTTTTAAGGATTACTTTTCATAAAAAGCTAAGAAAATGTTATGATGGTGGTGGTGGTGGGCGAAGGGATTTAGGGAGAAGCTAGGGTGGCGTTGGAAAGCCCGTATATATGAACCAACTTATTTCGATTATATATTTTTTTTCTCTTTCCTCCGTCAAACTTGTATTTACAGGGCGACGAGGTGGGTTCGCCGTTGGAGGGTAGTATTACGTATTACATGCTACGAGCTCACCACGTCATGTCAGTACATTGTACGCACGTATGTTCCATGAACGGTGCACTATAGAGCCATCATTATAGCCCACTATTTCACATCTTTATTGTGGCATTTTAGAGGAAACGCATGTTGTGCTGGAAAGTATTTAGATTATTACTTACGACATGGGTTTTTCACTTTACCTTCCAGGGTTTTTATATGCGCAGTCCACTTTAAGAGAGAGAAAAATTCAAGTTGAAGGAGGGATGCCTCCTCATGGTGGAACTTGGCTTTCTGCTGGCGAGAATGTGCCTTCTTTCTGTACGATTTTCTTATTCTTACGGTTATGTTTGTGATTGTGATATGATCATCATCATCCCGTAAAGAAAATAACCTAGTGGCAGTTGGCAGCAGCGTCAAGCACTATACTCGATTAAGTTGTACGGTTTTTTGGACAAACGGAGTGTAATAATCGTATATGAAAAAGAGAGAAAATACTCTTTGTATTAAAAGCCACCTCCGGAGAGGGAGAGAGAGAGCCATGCTATTCCAGTGTATTTATTATTTCTCAGCTACTAAATAGTCAGTTTGAGACAGCGCTCGCCATCGCCGCCACCGCCACCACCACCATTGCACCACCTTAAGTAACCGAATTTTCCATTACGCTCCCAACACAATGAGCCAGAGAAAAGTGTAATATCATCATCATCATCATCATGATATCTGGGTCCACATCAACGTCACCAACTGCGTCAGATTAACACGTACAAAATGCACAGGTAAAAAATCTCCTACGTCTAAGTCTAAGCCAACATTGCGTTTTGGACACATATGAGCATGTCGCATGCCTAGCTAGACTAAATATTATGCATATGAGTTAGTTGGATCGACTGGCGTTTGTTCGAGAGTAGGGAGGGAGGGAGGGAGAGTAGGGAAGTGCGATGGGAAAACATTTTACGTTTCACCAGTTTCATTAGTGGGGGGAAGCTAAGTTGTTTTTCTTGATGGACCTCTTCTCTCTACTGCATATTATGGGCTTTTATGCTCTTTTTGCATTCTCACTTGAAATAATTATAAAAAGACTTTCGCCAAATCACGGGCAGCAAGCAGGCAAAAAAAAGCGAATCATATCGCCATCGCCGGTTCCCTTTCTCGCTGAGAATGACTCATATCAAATCTCATACGAGAGGAGCGGAATGTGTAAAACGGAAAGGGGAAAAATGGACTAGGGTTGAATGCACATTTTCTGCCGTTAAAGGAATATATATGTATACGTATATGCATAGAGTTAGAGGGAAGACGTAAATTTCATCCAATCAACCGAGGAAATGTAAAGAAACAAGGCAATTTAGTTGGTGCACTGCTACCTTCCCTTTTTAGGATGTAATCATTACAATTGTAATAAACCTTAACTGCACATGGTCCCTCCTTTGTAGGGAATGTAATACCCCTATTTTGCTAGCTGCTGTGGCAACCTTTAGCGACTAAAAGTCTGGTAGTTAGCAATCAAAAATACTTTCTTGGCTGAATAATGAAACCATATGTAGATACGGAATCCTATATTCACAAAACCGTACGATGATGATGTTGATGATGGTGATGACGACGGTGATACGACAACGAAACGAGAGTGAGAAGAATTGTTTGTGAAAAAAGGATTTTTTTTCCTGTTCCTGAGTTTTTTTGTGTGATCTTAATGACGCTTCATACTACACGGATTCGCATTTGGCATATATGTACATATTGTGTGTCGTTCGTTGCGTTGTTGCATACTATTTCTTTTTCCTCCTTTTTACACATCCAAAAAGACTGTAAATTGCGGTCAAGAAAAAGTGGTGCTAGATACCTGCTAACAGCTATTACGCTTAAAGCTAGAGTAGTAAAGAGTAAAATGCGACGAGGAGTGTTAGAGCAAAAATTTGCAAAGATGCTGCACGTTCCCCAACAACCCTCCACCACTCTATATACATTTTATCAAGTCCTCAGGCTTTTATCACTTTCTTCATGAAGGGGTTTCAACTGAAAGTCATTAACATTCTTTGAGGAACACACTTTGTTCCTCCTTTTTGCATATCCGTTTGAATATCTGACTCAAGGTGACGGAGAGACTGAGCTGATCCCATTGTTTCGTTTCGTTAGCAGTGGATACTTGACATGCCTCAATAATCCTGTTAAATGCTTTGAATTCTGAGAGGGAAGCACCACCACCACCACCCTTCTGGCTTTTCCTCAGAGTCAGAAGAAGAGGAGAAGCCTCCCAGCAGCCCGGGTTCGGGTTGTTTGGAGTGGATGGGACTAATACGGTTCTCGGTTGGCGTGTTATTCTGGATCTCACACCCGCTCCATCTTTCCCCTCCACCGGGAAAAAGTCAAAACAAGCCAGGAGCAGTAGCAGCAGCTTGGTATCTTGCCATGGGATGAAAATTCAGTCCCCTTTTCCCCTATTTATACTTGAGCCGCTTGCTTGGTTGAAAGAGAAAGGGGAAAAGACAAAGTTGGAAGAAGGAAAAGTCATGGATAGTGGCGTTTTTTTCCCTTGCGATACGCAATTCTTTAACACGACAGACTAAACTGTATCGTCGTCGTCGTGTTTCCCAACATACTGAAATATTTTTACAGTGGTGGTGCGCTACATTGCAAGCAAGTTGGTGGGTTTATTTCAGTGTGCCACAATAGCTCCGTTTTTCACCGGTTTATTCATGCTTAGCAAAACAGGCTACTTGCGTCTTGGTCCATGCTATATTATTGCCGTATTACTACTACAGCAAATGCTTTTTGGCGGCCGATGAGAATGGATTTTAACTTTGGACTAAAACTACATATTATAATATACCTCGCTCGGTTTTGTTGATTCTTCCATATATGTAGTCACCGTCACCGTCTCCGCCGACCGACTAATGCGTCTTATAAGATCTTACAGAGGCATTATATTTTTGGGGGATGATGATAAGCCTTGTTCTTAAAATGGTGGCATTTAGTTAGTCTACCGCTACCTACATTCACTTGCCACATTTGCGGAACTAAGCCTGCAATATATTGACTCCTTGACAAAAGGGACATATTATCGGAGGAAAAGCGTATTATTAAATTTCATTTTATCACTATGCATATATACGTCCCACTATTATTTACTCATTTATTACAACAATTATGTGATAAACTGGTCTCCTAAAGTGTAGCACGTTGTTAGCTGCTGCTTGGCTGCGTTGTTGTTACGTATGCAATAAAATCATTTATTCCACCACCACCACCGTTTACACAGCAGCCCAGAGCAAATGAACATTTAATGACGCACAAATACGTGCATGGTCAGCCATTCGAGAACTACTCGAGTTGGGGGGAGAAGACATGCAAAATGTGTATCATCCATCGCCAAGGCAAGCTGCACACAAAGCCCTTTAAATAAACTGTTACGAGGACGAGACGAGAGGAGATGAGGAGACCCGTGTCTACTTAAAAAAAACTCTAACCAGCTTTCGCTTCACTTTTAGGCTCATCCCCTGTTTTCTGGTGATGAGGGTGATGATTGTTATTATTATGTTTACGATGACCACTCTTGTCTCATAATCATGATCTTTACTTTTCCCCTCAGCTAATTTCAACAAAGCGAGCACCACTATTTTGAGATATATAGAATAATATGCATAGAGAGAGAGAGAGAGAGAATCACCACCTGCGTCATTATTTATTCGTAGGGGAAATTTTCTAGAGATGACGGGCTAATAGCATAACACGACGATTGTATTTTCCTGTCATTTCCTCACCCGACCTAGCATTATTCTTCTTCTTTTTTTACTCGGTTTCTTCAAAAACGAAAGTAAAATGTGCTCTTGCACCACAAGACTCGTTCATTCATTCCGTCAAGTGCCTTCTCATCTTCACCCCCCAAAATAAAAAAAAATATGCGTACACAGGTTGGAAGGTAACAAGGAAGGCAGAATAAAGTGCAATTCCTCCTCCTCCTTCCCTGTCAACCTAATCAAGAAAGGTTGTTTGTTGTATTATATTGTTGTTACTATTATAAAATTCACCGCATCCATATCCGCATAAAAGCCGTATGTTTGTACTACGACTCTGGCTCCTCGAATTCCTTCCTACAAAAGAATCACACACGTCGTGACGACGACGAGGAGACCGACGAGGTCTTTCCAATCCTGGGGATGGATCTAGTATATATCGCGTCGTCGTCGTGTGTGTGCCTTCTTTCTTCACTCTCGAGTCCCGTCATGCGTGCACAATTGTCAATTGTAGTGCAATTCAAAAACAACAACGCACACCATTTTCAAGAATGATACTCTGCTGAAAGTCAATGGAGAATATGCCACACATGGTGTGTGTGTGCCAGCGATCATGATGACAAAATACTAGGTAGGATCAATCACCGCGCAGCAGCCCACTGCACCACTGTGTCGAGCCCATGCAAAGCAAACAAATTCAGAGCAAAGTGCAATGATCTGAAACACCGAGAAGGAGGCAGAAGAAGAATGAAGAAAGAAAGAATCATCTCAAGAAACTTTCTGTAACAATGCCAGAATCAAGGATGAGCCGAGATGCATATTTTCTCCTTCTTTTTTTGCAATGTAATCCTATCAAAATGCGATCACCGTGATGATATATTGAAATACGCTATATATGTGTTTGTTTTGTATAAACTTAAAATGCTAGAGCCATATATTTCACAAGTGAATCATATACATTTGCTTCTGGAACAAAAAAGTGTCTCTCTGCCCGAGATAAATGGTGATGGTGGTCGTTGAAAAAAAAATTCACAGTTTTTGGACACATTATGATATTGTAGAAGCGCAGCCCAGTTCGCCCTCTGCCCCCGCCATCAATTAGAGCTAAGAGCTTGTAGGGAAATATGGGAGATGATATGGTGGGGGGAAGGAGAAGGCACTCTCATCATCAGCCGACGAGAAACAACGGGAATGTTGGGGCATGCAACTACTTAATAGCCTTATGACGAGAGAGAAAGGCTAAAATATGGGTGATAAGGAACTCGAACTACAAAACTATTCAAGCATTTTTCTCTCTCTCTCTCTCTCTTCTGAATCTGTGAATGTGTGTAGTATTCCCTCTCTACCACTGATTCACCTTTTTGATACGAAATGAAAGAACAAAACGAAAAGCCCAGAGAGTAGTTAGTAGGAGTCTGTGTGAGACCTGGGGCAGAACCAAAAAAGGGTTTGAACTACAATGATACATGAACCTTAAAACCAACTCGTGCTATTATTATAAACGGCTATTATTATATGAACTTGAAGAAAAACGCTTGTATATGCCAATAATAATAATAATAAGACCATTGCAATTTTTTATTGCCGGCACTCCCATCACATATTTACAGCGTAATCTCCTCCACCAATAGTCAAAATTATTAAGGGAAAAACATTGTTTTTAGTTGTGTTGTTGCACGTTCTACTTGAAATCATTACAAGTTTCAATCTGAATAAAATCCCCTATAACTACACATACACATACAATATAAGATATCGTCGATATCACTCCAACGCAATAAAAATTATATATGTATATATGTAGTTCGCCACTATAATCCATTTATGGATAACAATTTACCTGATATACTTGTAAAACTATGGGCATGCGAGTAGAGAGGCAATAAAAAAGATTTTCATTTCCTTATTTTCGTAAATTTTCTAGCATCTCCCCGTTGCAACAACACCACACCACAAACTCTGCTGCAGTTACGGCTTTTTTTTTGAAAATGTTAAACAAGTATTTCAAATAAAGGGACTCGTCCATCCATGAAATATATTCCAGGCTTCCTTTAATGCTCCAAATGCAAAGTATGCAACGAGATCCTAAATTCTAGCCTTGCCGAACAATTCTCTCTCTATATTCTCTGAAAATGTATGAAAAGCAGCCGCCTGAATAACAAATGAATACTCTAATATGATATGCAAGCAGCAATTTAATACATGGCAATTGCTCGCAATATAATAGGCAATAGTAGCTCTTCTTTAAGGTTTGCTATTATTGGTAGAGGCAGTAGGAATGAATGACTGATAAAATGTTAATGCCCTTTTTCAATTCGAAGGTTACAAGTTGTTGCAGAACTAAACCAAGTATGTGTATCATTAGTTCATCCGGCTAGAAAAAGAAAACCTGGCTTGGCAAAAACGCCTGTTTTACTTCTCAAAACAACAGAGATATTTTGTCGATGTTAAATTTACATGAATGATGTGGCTGCAAGCGTTCAATTTTATTTCCCTATTGAATTCGACTTTTCGACTCGCTGTGTGTAGATATTTTAGGTGCAACAATGATGATATATTTTATTATTTTGATTATCTTAAATTGTGTATTTGCCGTGAATCTGGTACGTTTTACTAGCATAGCATGATGTTATGAAAGTAGGTGTTGTAGTTGGTGTTTTGGTACAAAATTAACATGCCTCTTTTCCCTTTGTTTTGGGTGCCTACTTGTTGGGCTCTGCCTACTGCTCCTCCACACTTAAACTGTTACGTTTAGACGGCGGCGGTGCGGTGGTGTGAGAGCAAAAACATATATCAAGACTTTACTAATAATTACCATAATATTTTCTCACAATGCGGTCATTATGGCGTGTCGGTGGCACTACTGGCAGACATCAAACAAGATATGAAAATCACAAGACAAAACTTATTATCTCTCGTGCAAATAATACTCGTACTTTTTGTACAAAAAAATTAAAACCAAATTAATTTTACGATAAGATGAACTCGGTGAAGTGTGTTGGGGTTTCGTCAGCTACAACTGAATACTAGAATTAAATACAAACAAAAAAATGTTGAGCAAAGGTCCCCCATAAACTACTATGCACTATGTAGGTACCTTGAACAATGTTTCAGTTGTGCAGATATTTTTTTTAGAAATTTTTGTAATCAAATGTGAATATGCGAAGGTGTTGGTTTCTTTGATGCAAAAAAAAATTAAGAGAATCAGTCAAGTTCGAACAATTAGTATGCCCAGTAGTAGTTTAAACACATCAAAATTATATCACTTCTTGACGTACATGTTCATGGCCATTATAGGGGATATCCCAAGTTAACAAATTTTCCCCACTAACAATCCCATTTTCCATGCTTATCAAACATCATATCAATCACTACAATTTGAATTCAAGCAAAACACAAACAGCAAAAGGAAAAACTAAACTAAACCAGCATAGCTAGTGTGCAAAAAAAGAACATCCAATTTTTATGAAAGTTTTACACACATTTTTGTGTGTGGGGGGATGAAATGGAATGCGTGTATAGTGTGCACTCTACTGAGTAATCCTTTGAAAAATTGGAAATTCTAGCGAGTTAACGACCTTTGGGTCAATCACGGAGAATTACTACCTGGTGGAGATTTTCACAAAGTGAATACTTGTTTCTTGTTTTCTCCTTTATTATCCTGTCACTCAAGAGTAAAAGCTGAGTAGAGCAATTACACGAATGAAAAGTAAAAACCTGAAACTCCCCACAGTGCGTCCTTTGACATTTCAGGACTAAAAGGGTTGCTGTGTGTGCATATGCAAAAACCGTGAGATGCCCTGTGTGGCGTGTGTGTGTGTGTGTAAGCTTCGAAGCCAATTAGGAATTTGATGTCCTCCTAACTATTCAACTCGCTCGCTCCTCGCTCCTTCCCTGTTTCAATTTCCACATGCGTTAATCTAATCCTGTAACCGTAGAACACGGCGACCGAGGCGAGCTCTCTTATTTTAAGGTATCGTGTGACCACGGGCGGATCTACTTTGGGATTTTAGTAGGAATGACTCAAAGGGGGAGACAAAATTGAGGAAGATGATAGATGATAAAAGGAATGATTGAAAGTTATTTCTTCATTCTCACTAGGACTACTATAGGTAGGACGTGGGACCCATCCGACATCAACTCCGCTCCGATTGTAACAAGAGTGAGCATAAAGGAGCTCGCAATAATAAACTACCAATCCGTCCGCGTTGTCAAACAATACGAGCATTATTTCGCCGACTGCACTCCCCCGTCTCGATATAGCGACGACGTCGTCGTGCATAGTAATCCATCGGTCAACTGAAAAGGAGCAATCTATTTTCGAGTCTCCTCCATTTCAAGCAAACAAAACCCCCTGTGTAGACAGACAAATATGTGATACATATCCAAGTACATAATAATAATGATAATAATAATAATAAAATGAAGATGATACATTTGAAACGAGCTAAAAGAACCAGCACAGCACATGCTACCAAAAAAATGAGCTACTACTGCAGTGCAGACAACAAGAATACGAAGAAGAAACATTTTTCATTTTTCTGCCACTTCCTTCTACTTGGCTTCCTATTAGGGCCATAGTCTTCTTACACGCCCTAAATAATGCACATACACATTTAACAATTAGTTGTGTTGTTTCGAAGAGCATGTGAGTTAATTTTTTAGCCCAGTGAGGATGATGATGATGCTAGTACACTACTACCAGAAAAACTTCATTAACAGAAATCCAACTTTTATATATTCAAAGAGAAATAATGCAGGAGCTGCCCATACTCTCGCGTACAACTTGGCAGCACAAGAGGATGATGAGGATGAGCATGCGGGCAAGGAGCGAGCGATAACAAAATCGGTAATCTACAAAGATTGCATCAGTTTTTATCAAGGTGTGCACCACCTTCTTGAGTGTGTGTGTGCTGGCTGAGGAATTGTAGTAAGTAATTCCCTTCTGGCCTCTTCCTACATTTATCAAGGATCTTCTTCATCATCTCATAATATTGTTGTGAAACCATAACGTTTTACCTTAAAGAAGAAATGCCTTTACGCATATTAAACTTAAAACACATTCAGCAACACTCACTCACTCAGCCAGTCAGTTGTTGCAATTTGAGTACTTTCTTCGCTCATGTTTTTTTTCTCTCGCATTCTCCCAAACTGAGTGTTTATTTTTGAAAAAAAAAATCTTTTTACTACATCAATGATGAACTACATTCCTGAGCAGAATATTATTATAAACTATACGCCAGACGGATATATTCCACCTCTACCTGTGTAAAAAAAAAGTTGTAAATGTCGATCTCTCATCCATCCAATCAATAAAACTGTTGCTCTCTTTGGACGTAGTCCAACCTGTGATGAAACGAATTCAGTTCCCCTTTCAAAGCCCATATATCAACTTGTAACTCGTCCGAGTAATGAAATAATTATGACGAATTATCAGATTTAACGAAGCATTGTGGGAAATCAAACAAAACATTCCGACATTACACACACCCTAACATTTTTCTACGCAAATTCCACGTACCTACGTGTACGTACACACAAATGAAAAGTAAACTACTTACGCTTAGAAGAAGAGGAAAGGGAGAAAACCCGTCAAATTAAATTAGCATAGAATAAAATGTTCACACTTTTATAATTGGTTTCTTCCACAATGTACGAAAAATTTGAGAAAAAATATCTATAATTATGATTATCATTTTTTTTACGAAGCCGCAAGATATGCGATGCCCATTCATTTTTCTTTCTGTGTTCAATGCAAACTGCTTGCACTTCACTGCCTCCATTTTTTAAATTTACATGCATGAGACTAAATTCATTTCTTTTCACGGTCCCCTACGGCTTTTTTCCATATTAAAGTAAAATATTCCTTGCATTTCATTGTCATCATGATGATGATCATCTCTTATATGGCCGGCTGGGATCCGCGGTGTTTGTTATGTGATGTGTGTGTCCTACATTGCCAAATGATGCCGAACGAACAGAACGACGACGACGATGTACTTTTTATTATGAATCGCATCCATCTCTCTATCTCCCCTATTACACTACTCTAGATGACCCAAATGTCGCATAATACGGAATCTGTGGAAAAATGTGCAAGTACGAAAGGTTGGATACTACTACGCAGGTACGAGAAGATAACATATATGAAAGTCTGTTTTTACTAGTCATACCAAAGTGAACTCATTCATTACAAGAGTATTTCTTTCAAATGGAACACGGCACCTGCAGCTACAAAGAGAAAAAATATCTGTTTCCCTACCTACGCAGCGGTGGCAGTAGTAGGTAACTCCGCATTTGAAACTTTGCGATGACGACGACGACGACGACGAGCAGGTGAGGTAGGATAGAAATAACAACTACGGGAAATGAAGGAGTCGTCGGTTCGTATGATGAGCATGCAACAGAGTGAAACTCTCCATCTTATTTAAAATTCCATCGCTTGAGGAGATCAAAAGAAGCTTATATTGGAGAAGACATGATCAAGATGATTATCATCATCCAATTACTTATTTGCTTACCGAGTCAAGTTGGAAAACAGTTATTTATTTTTCCTTCGACAACAAAGGGAAATTTGTGTCCTGCAATAATTGAGATTCATGAGGGGTAGTCCACGTTGTAGTTCATGAGGACTATGAGGAGTAGTAGTACGTACGTTGTACAAGGAGACAGGATGAGATTAAATGCGGATATTGAGATGGCAGAAATTCACTTTGAAAAAATGTTTTCTTAATCCCTTGCTCCCTCCCTGCTGCCTGCCTCGTTCGATCGAGCACACAATCTCCATGTTTGTGCCCTAAGAGGAGAGTGGAGATGTGAGTCGAGCATTTTAGAGAAAAGGCAAATAAGGAGGAGTAGTTAGTGGGACGTTGACTGGGGCATGGGCAGTAGGCACTTGAAAATTACGTATGAGATCATGTAAATATCAAACGAAAGTAATGGATGATGCATTTATTGAAAAGAATTTACTATATCGACTGTAAATAGCAAAAACTCTCTTTTTGGACATGGAAAGTGTTTCAGAATACACTCATCAAGGCGAGCTATGAGGAATTCGTGTGCTTTGAAGAAATTGTGGTGAGAAAAGGTTATCCTTATAGTAGTATTATTGGGATTATTGTTATTAGATGATGTGCCTGCGCTTATGCGCTCTCATCATCATCCCTATCTAGGTTTACAAGAGGATGATGATGATGATGATGATGAACATGCGACTATGTGACTTATTTGATTAGTTAATAGCACACGTGTACCGTACCACTGCGGCGTGTGTATTATGTGTCCACACGTAATCAAACATGAGCTACATATACTTGGACTTTCTTGTATTACTTACTATTCGTTCAATTAAAACTTTCCACAAGCAAACACACAAATTTCCTCGTGATTTCCCCGTCAGTGGGGATATTTCTTTTGGGTGTGGTGCCCAACTGTCGGGAAACTGTATCGTCAAAAGGGGAGATGATGATGATGATGTTGATGCGTGCTTCATTAGCGAAAAGAAATGGTTGAAAAGAAGTTGAAATTTTTGTGTGAAACGTGTACATTCCTTAAGTAACCCAGGTTAAAATGAATGGCATTGGCAAAACAACATGTGTACGTACACGAGCGATAAAGGTAGATAGCGGAAGAAAAAACTCAACAACTACTTTTGAGAATTTTTTTTCTACATTATCATCATCGTATCACATTCGATTTCATATATAATGCACTGTCGAAATTTGCTAAAGAATGGCGAAATAAATTCAGAAAGTGTCAAAGTCGTTGGTTTAAGAAAAAAACGGGAACAAAAAGCATGTGAATTTGTAAACGAAGGAAGAATTGAAATATATAGAATTCCTTTTTGCTAGTTTTTCGTGTAGTTTAATAAGGATCTACCTAAGATGATGATGATGAGTCTTCACCTATGCTCACAGAACAGAACAGGATCTGGGGAAAACAGTGAATTGCCTTAATAATTTATTCAAAGTATTCAGAGACGAGAGGGCTGTCAAGACCAACGGACCGAATGAAACCAACAATGAAAGTGACTTACTTTTTCTCCTCCATCATAATCTTTGGGCCGCTTTCTCAATAAAAATCACTCATATTTTAGGTATACGCTCTTATTTCAATAAAAGCAGACTTTGACAAATGCAAGTGTTCCCTACACATGATAATGGCCTCTCTATACAACGGAATTTTTCAGTTCATAAAAAAACTTGTGAAACTATACGGCATCATATGCCTCTTTCTTGTTCGTCAATTCCGCATAAATAACACCAAAT
>JAANSN010000108.1:0-93462 GCA_036850665.1 Dicranocentrus wangi | reverse complement strand
AGCCATCACGTAATTGGGAACGAAATCAATGTCCCAATTTCCGAATTCTTGTTGCACACTTGCGGTCGTTTTCAGCTTGTTGATAAAATCGTCCAGCTTCCGAATTCTCGTATTTGGATTCATATGCAGGTGCTGACTCAGCCTCTGCATCAACTGAAAATTCTTCCGCATCGCATCCGTAAGGCCAGTTGGGTTGCACAGCGAAGGGATCAAGTAGATGTTTCCGGTGATCCCCTTGTTCATGTCCTTCTTGCGTGGTATAGATACCAGCATGGGTTGGGACAGTTCCAGCACCTGAACGTTGTAGCGCTTAAGGTAGTACTCAGCGTACGTGTTCAACGTTCCATCTTGCTGACGAAACTCGCAGCTGGGCGTTACCGTAAAATCCACATCATCGACCTTGTACGTCCTTCTATTGTAATGGGTCATCACGATAGATCCGGTCAACTCCTTCTTCACAGCTTCCTCCTACAATTAAATGAATTTAAATGATCCCTTGTATTCATTATTACACGTTTTGTATGTCATAATATGGGCATAAATTGATAAAAGTGGGTACATAGATTTACAATATAATAATAGTTATTGACTTACAAATTCCTGAGGAGTTCTCGCACGTCCCCGAATTATCTGGATCCTTTCGAGGACGGAGGTCATTTCAACGACCTCGAAATTAATGTCCACGCACATCAACATTCCAATATCATGATTTCCGATCGAAGTTATGATGCCTGGCCATAGTTCTAAGCGATCCTCTGGAAGGTGGATGACGCTGTTGCGATCGTAAAAGTGTTCACCCAGCTCCTCCATATCAATCAAATTCGTGCATTTTTGCAAAACCATGTTGTAAAATTCCACATAGGTTGGACTAGTGGGAAGAACGTATCCAACAAAGCGAATGCAGATCTTGAACTTGCTGTCTACACCACCCGCCTTGTAAACTGCATCCAGCTCCATCTTCTCCTTGGGAAGTAACCGGGTCGTGTACATCATATGCCCATCAAAAATATACGAACCAATGACGCTCTCTTGAGTTCGCATCAGCATCTTCTTCATGTGAGTCGAATCTGCTTCCTGACTAAAGTCAACCCGATATTGATGCAATGGAACGTTGGGGGTTTTATTTACGTGCAGGTAATTGGTGACGACTTTGAAGGCCTCGCCTCCTGACCCGTGCTTCACAAATCCAGACTTGAGAGTGGTCCTTATTCCTTCAGCTTGATCACTATCGTAGGATCGGTTAGATGCTGTCTCATCTCGTTCACTAGATCTGGTGGTTGCGACACTGATGCTACGTTCGGATGGAGATAGTATATCCGACGGAGCGCCACTGCTCCCTATAATAGCAAAAATAAAACCATCAAAATTAATGAATAAATTATAGATACATAATAATATTCATTCATTCATCCCTATTGAGTATTTAACTAACCTGCCAAGCCTCTGATTGAAGCGACTTCAATTTCAGCCAGAGCGGCAGTTGTTTCCGCAACCGCAACCGACGACGAGTCAGTAGAAAATTGCTGTCGGAAAGTCAAGTCAGTCAAGTTAATTTAAATTATTTTAATATGACCATCGCATAATCAATAATACGCAAGACAATACCAGTCTGACATCTGACAGACGGACTGACAATTACGAATCTACATTTAATTACAAAGCCTCACTACAATTTTAAACTATATTTAAAATCTTACGGAGGGCTGATCAGGATGGAGGCGGGTAGGGCCCCTCCTCGCGCTGCGACCATGCTCGAACCAGACCCGACCAGACATGGAAACTCCATCTTTATCACCTTCCATTTCTTCTCAAGCACAATCCATAATTAGTCTGAGACTTTTAGTTAGGAAAATTCTAGTTTGCTTGCTAAAAAAAAATTTAATTAGTCGAGGGCCGACGGAGCAAGCGGGTTCAGAAGACAACCTGAGACTCAAACAACACGACTGAAATCTCACTGTTTTCGTAGAATGGAAAAAAAAAGATTTTTTTGGAGGATGAGGAGCAGAGTCTACGACTGCAACAGGAATGAGCGCTCGCCAGCTTTTTTACACTCGTATTTATACGATTCCTGAGTTGGATGAGAGTATGCAGTAAGTAAGTATGTAGGTATGTATAGTGAAGCAAGTATGTAGTTGTAGTTGTACAGCAAAAAGACTCTGCTGACTCTCTATCTGAACTGAATCTGACTACTACCACTACTACACTAACTACACTACACACTCGCTCACACGCGCCCGCACACCAGCAATGAGAAAGGGGAGATGAAGAAGAGAGGAGAGGAGAGAATGGATGCGAGGAAAAAAGGAGAGTAGAGTAACGAGTGTGAGCGCAAGCGTAGTAGTAGTAGTATTTTACGTATATGTATTTGGCAGGATTATTGCTCCATGCCTTTTTTATTACAGCCTGACTCACATCAGTCATGTAAAGTATATATTGCGATTGCCATGTTGCCACCAACCATACTTACCAATACCACCACCACCACCTCATCCGCAAAACTTTTTGTTCTTCTAACAGACAGACATAAAAAATGGCTACAACCACCACCACCACCACCACCACCACCATAGTCATCATCATCATCATGTTTCCTCCTTTTGGTATTTTTTCAAAATACTTACTGCCCACATTATGCTATGCTGTACATGCATATACGCGTGTGTATATACTATACGTACGTACTTGTCTGTTGTGTACCATTTATACCATGCCGCACGCATAGTCGCATAAAAAAGTACCAACCAAACCAGACCACTTTTGCAACGGGGCACTGTACCTCTCCATCTAGTTTATGTGTGTAAAGAAGGCAGAGAGGAAGAGAGAGAGAGACGGTAAGACAGTAGTAGTCGTCGTCGTTCGTGTGCAGTAGTGTAGTAGTAGTAGTAAGTCATGAGTAGTGGGTTTGTTTGTTTGGGTTGGTTGGTTTTTTTTATGTATGATTATTTCATTCATGCTCACTCGAGAGAGTGAGAGTCGTCCAAAAGGGACGTTCAACAACAATGCATGATTTTTTTTCTATATACCTAGGTAGATAACATACATTAGGTAAGCAATTAATGTCATTCAGTATTATTATCATGATTTTACTCATTTAGGTGAATAAAATGTCAAGAATAAACCAAAATACATTTTAACTAAATAAAAGCAAAAACTTAGGATTTTGAGAATGATTATAGAAGAGCATAAAAAATTATGCATACACATACACCTTAATTATGTGTGTAAAAATACATATACCATTATTACGGCAACATTCATTGAGCTTCGGCTGTAGATGTCAGATAGGGTAGAACCTTGGATCTTGGATCCTGCCTGATTTCTTACTCTAAAATATGGATAAAGAATGGGGGCGTAAACTTAAATCCTGTAGTTCATAATGACCATATTTCAATGCATTTACGGATCGATCCGAAACACGAGTATCGGTAGTTATAATAATAATAATAACAATAATAATAATAATAGACGCATTGCCACAAAAGGTTTGTAATACAATACCTTTATAAATAAACACATCATAATAATAGAATAATAAGAACAATGTCGCTGAGCGTCATTTGGTGAGAGGACCAGAGGAACAGGATAGGTATATATTCTTTCTCAGAATCGCTAAATGAACTGGAAATCAGAGTAATTAATAATAAAAATGTGTAGTAAACATGCATGGCATAGCACAGCCTACAAAAGCGAGTCCAACCAAACACAGGTATTAGTCATTTTAGCACTCTAACTAAACTTTGTTAGTTTCAAATGGATTTGCTCTTGCTCATCACCTAATATTCTACCTGCATACCTACTCACTCACTCTATTCTTCCACCAATACAATGACGCTTACCTTGTGATTGATCAAAAGGCACTGTAGCCAACAAAGTTTGCATTAGTAGCCACCACCTAGTCTTCCAGTGGAGAACTACTTTTGGTGTTTGTTAGGTAGCTGGGAAAGGTTTACAAGATCTTGGCTAGAATTCGCTGCAGTATAATTCTTTCTAGCTATCACCAGTCACCAGTCACCAACTGCAAGAGCAAGAGTAGCCAGTACTGCATGTTTTCCTAGACTGATTTTGCTGCTTCAAATAATGTGATTGCATACGTTTTAGTTAGTTGCCCTCCTGAACTCTCATGCTTGTCTTGTGCATTTAAAATCGCGTAGTTTATTGGTTTTTATTGGGTGGTTAAGCTCAACCCATGAAATGCCAAGAAATCTGGAGACCGACGACATGACATGACTTACGATTAGTGTAGTTTCCACTGATTTTATTATATAATTAGATATGGTGTTCTAAATAGAGGCGTCATCTCATCTTATCGTTTCGTTAGCCTATACAGACTTATCTGGATTAGAATTGAAAATTGTTCATCATCAGGTATGTTTCGACGTAAAGAATTAAAAATCTTTGCCTTACCAGCAGCAGCAGACCTACTGTACCTATTTAATCGAAAGCCTGCAAGCTGCAAGTACGTAAAAGCGAATATTTACTTATATGCATAATAAGTCACAAAATCAGTGTGCAATTGTGACTGACAGACATCAATGGACAGAATGAAAGACAGAGTTTGACATCGATCCATTCTTTGAAAAGCCAACCAAACGTTTGGTGCACGTACACCTAAAAATTCTAAAGTTCAGTTAGATTCCGCGAACGAAATTCGCGAAACCGTCAACAATACGACACGTAATTGAATTTCATGGAAAGAAACTAGGGGAGCTGGTCAGCTAGAGGGTTTATTACTTGGAAATACCTGAAGCTACAAGATTTCTGCTCACCAGGAGGAAAAGGAGAATACTACTTGAATAACGTCACCACTTTGAAACTAGGGTAAGGCTAATCACACAACCTGCGACTTGTTTTGGAGCCGCCCGTCTAACTATACACTATAGGAGCCTCCCCTCCTCCAAATCTTGTTCAAAGCCAAACGCTAGAGCCAAAGTATACCAACATAATATATATTTTTTAGCTAAGCAAACCAGTGTTTGCCAGTGCAAACAACACTAATGAAAATGCAAGGCAGTAGAGTTTGCATATATGAGTCCATTATGTCATCAGTGGTCCTCCCATTCGTCGGTCCATTAACGACAAATGCAAACAGGAACTGTTTTATAGTATTTGTTCTGCAAGGTTAAAGGGAAGAGAGAGAGAGAGAGATAAGTGAAATTAGTACTGATTATTGCTCACACAGGTAGTAAGTACCACATCCCTAATCCTGCCATTTCCCTAAAACCATCTTCGCCTATATGAATTACGTCTACCTATATTATTATTGTGGTTTCAAAAAAGCTCATTCGTTTGTTCTCCTTCCATCATTAGGTGTGCTGGCTCCGAGCTCTGTGTGTGTGTGTGTGACCACGCAAAATGACAAAAATGTAATAGGCACTTTTTGCAAGATGATGCTGATTACAATAATAATAATAATAATAATAATACTGCTGCTTTTGTGTTGCTTTGCTTTGCTGCTCTGGCTGGCTTGACGATGATGATGACGACGAGAGTGATGGAATGAGATGGATGGGGGGGATGAGGAGCATGGGCTTCGCAGACAAACTACCGTTATTCGTAAACCTGGCCAAGCTCATCTGCGAGAGGGAGAGAGAGAGAGAGAGGGAGGAGGTACTCGCGTAAAAGCGAGTGAGCTGAGCTCTCGTCGTCGGAGCTTTTAGCTGCTGAGATGCGAAGTAACCAAAAAGGATATATAGAGAAGAGTATATGTATGCCAGCCGTGCAATCTCAACTCTTTGTCAGTGCCAGAGGCAAGCAAGAGGTACTAAACCATGCAAAAAAGACGAGAATAAAAGTCAAGGTAAATGAACATTAGTGGTGAAGCGAGGCATCATGGGGAAAAGCAGGCAGGCAGGTAGGCAACATGTTTAACTTGACGGAAAAGTTTTTAGCCAGCAAAAAGCTTTATAAAGCTTTTATATACACTCACGGACGACGGTTCAAGTGGGATGTGTCAGTTTGTAAATGTGGTAATGTCGAAATACATTTTTCATGATTAAAACCACCACGCTCAGCCATTATCGGTTTCATTAAACACCATCTTATTATGACCATGTTGTGTGGAGGATATTTTTTAAGCGTGTAACGACGATGAGGAAATGGGGAAGTGGAGAAATGCCGAGCGAGCGCACATTAGCAAGTAAAAAAAATGTCTGGCTCTGGCTTTCGTAATACGTTTCCTTTTAAACTTT
Organism: Dicranocentrus wangi; assembly: GCA_036850665.1. Taxonomy (NCBI): domain Eukaryota; kingdom Metazoa; phylum Arthropoda; class Collembola; order Entomobryomorpha; family Entomobryidae; genus Dicranocentrus; species Dicranocentrus wangi. The sequence goes on along the minus strand of JAANSN010000108.1, from coordinate 87,274 downwards.
GATTTACTTGACTGACGTAATTAGGTAACTACATTTGCCAAGGTTTGCGCAAGACGAAACTAAGAATTTTGTTATGAATTGAAAACTGGATGCAAATGATTTGATGTTTGAAAGTTCGATGGAGATCTGCCATATAATAATAATCAAATGTCATATGTAGGTTGCTCTATCCTGTTTACAAATACAGTGCCTTGAATCAGGCGTAATACTATTATATTTTAAAAGTTTACCTAACTCCCAGCTAAATATTACAACTAGCTTACTAATGTATTCATAGGTAGGTCATATTTCATCGCTCAATTTCATGTGATCTAGCTCCGTCGCCGAATTTCCATGTGTTAAGTATTCTCATAAAAAGGGTTTTATGATTTTCACAGTACCATATTATTTCACCTGGATTACATCTGCTGAAATCGGTTGTGTTGTCCCGTGTTGAATTATTACTCGCATTTTTCCATCTTCATGATAAATACCCATAAGACTCAAGACATTTTTCCATTCTTTTTATCACATTTTATTATTACAAGCCAACATATTATACGTACTTATTTTATCCTCCCTGCCATACTTATCAACTTACCTTACTTTGTTGCTAGTCCCCAGGAAATATTCATCAACTGAGCATTAACATTATAACAAGAATCAGTCAGCCTTTTATATAAGGATAGAGCTTGCTCTTCTTTTGGCTAGATCCTATTGTTCAATGTCATGTAGCAAATGGCAACAATGAAAGCAAAGGTTTTGTGTGTACCTTTTTGTCGCTGAAGTCAGTATTATTATGAAAAGTAAAGTGACTTAGGGAGGAAAAGCGTTGTTTAAAAAAAGTTGTTACGAAAATCGAGGAGGTAGAGAATCCTCCCTCTGTTTCTTCACTACTCCCCAGCGTCATCATCATCCAACTACAAAGCATAGCCACCACCGATGAGGGTAGTACATAAGATCATTATAATCACAATGATTTTTTCTTCATTCAGTTCAGAGTGATACGCCAGGGGTAGGAAAAGTTTTTTTTTCTGCTGTGCAAAAAAAAATCAGTGAGTTGGACGAGCAGGTAGGCAACATGTACGTGTTTTTGCAAAAACCCTACTCGGTTGGATTACTTGTTGAAGGGAAAAAAGGTGCAACGGTACTTGCTTCCGCATTGGTGCCTGTTCTAACAAAACCAGGAAGTCAATTAGGATAAAAAAGAATCCACACTCGTATTTACTATGCACAATGCACATGCCTAGATATTTTAATAAATACTGCGTGAGTACACGCTCAGGTTTGTATATATACTTATTATTATTACTAGGGATTTTTGTGCCTGGTATTTTTCGCTAAGGATACGATACCTTTACTAGTTGTTTTGCTCTGCGGCTGGTTTTTTTCTTTCTTTCTCTCTCTCTCTCTCGAATACATTGGAGTCATCATCGTGTTTTCCCCTTTATATAAGAGCACATTATCAAACAGTGTTGGACGGGACTGCTTCAGTCAGTTGGGCAAAACAAGCATTATATTATATTATTATTATTATATATGGACAGTGGAAATAGAGAACCGAGTTGGTCGGATGGACGGAGCGAAGAGACGACGACGACGATGTCGACGGTGCGGTGCCGTGGTAGCCGTAGCAAAATGGTATTATAACACTTTAATACGCATTAGATATCATCTCATTCCTCTTGTTGGGTAAGAGGCATTCATACATATATATATATTGATATATTCTCCACTTGTGGGAAGGTAAAGCTTATTATTGCATGGTGCGATGAAAACGAAAGGGTCAACGGCCGGCTACGCCAGATAGTTTACCTGGCTCTTTGCCTTCAAAATCTTTTTCATATTAATTGTTGATTCCGAGATAGATGCATGCCATAGCTGAGAAAGGTATCTATCTATAATATGGATGCGGGTTAGATGTCTACACAAGAAAAATGAAGACTGGCCGGGTATATAATAAAATGTTTTAAAGTGTACACATGTTTTCCTTCACACGGCTTGTCTTTGTACTCTATGTAGTGGAATGGAATCAGCTTTTGGTTGAGCACTCGTTGTTCAGAGCTACTGAACAAATACATTAATTAATGATTACTTTTACTTGTGTTTTCCCCTATTGTGGGACACTAACAGGGGATTAAATGGGACTCAATAATAACAAATGTTTGCTAGATTCCTCTCTTCGTCTTCTTTTACTAGTTTTTTTCCTACTATAGATGCGCTTCATGTTTTTGTTTTGAAAATAGTTTTATGGTCAAATCCTGATCTCTAGACAGGTAAATAATGTTGGTCTTACGAAAGTTGGGCTCGCGTTGCCCCAACTGATGATCTACAAAAAATAGTTATTATCCAACAATGTACCAAAAAAATTCTTAGGATTAAATCTAAAATTCGGGCGAACCATATTTCTTCATCGTGCTTCAGCATCGACACGTTGCGTTGTCGTGGTCATGCACTTTAATAATCAACTGACGACGACGCTACGAAGAAGTGTTACTTAATTGCAACGGAACTTGTGCGGATTTTTTTTATATTCTTAACTTTTCTCAAGATATGCACTGATTTTGATTCATGACAAGGCATGTTTTCACTTGACAGCAAAATCCTGATAAAGTTGGCGAGTAATAGGGGGGGTGGGGGGAAAGGAGTTCATAAACTATATAGTCTCTATATGATACACATAATAATAATATGGTTGATATATATAATATATTGAAATTTTATTTCCCCATATGAAGTCTGAAATGAAATGTATGTGGGATAATGTTAAAGAGGCTCAAAAGAGTTTAAGGTCGTGGACTCATTTAATGCCAACAACAGAGACTCCTCTCTCGTCTCGGCAAAGACAACTTCACCGAAGAAGCATAATATTTCGTAAAAGGTATATAACTTTATAAAGAATATATCATGACTATAATATTCTGAAATTGTAGTAAAAATATTTGATATTATTGGCCTTGCAAACAGATAAAATACCGATCCGTTTGTTTGTGCACTTTAAAAAGATTCCCAGAGAATTCCACAAGAAGAAGAGATATAAATCGTAAAAGGGAAAATGCAGGTCAATGCCTGAATTTAAACAGACTAGTTTGAAAATGTGCGCAAGCCAATTATCGACAAAACAAGATTTTTTTTCATGTGGCAATAATAAAAAACCTTTGTAGCTTCACTTTTATAATACTTTGGTTATGTCACCGCGTCTTTGAAAAACCTGATGTTGAGCGGAGAAAACAATAGTTATATGTAAGGAGGAGGAGGAGGAGGGAGGGAGGGTGGTGATAATGCACTCCCAACTTTCTACTTTTTTCTTCCTTATAGCTTTTCCTTGCGAGAATGTCCACAATGGAAAATCGAGTTAAAGATGGATGCAAAACCCCATATTGTTTTTAACTACCGTGGTTTATTTTTAATGCCGGTTTAATTACACGTTGAGTAACGGAGCTTAAATAAATCATCGGTGGGAAAAAAACTATTTGGTGATATAATAACAATGTAGAAAAAATATGCGAAGGATGACGTGGTACGTGTCGTGTTGTTCCCGTATGTACACGAGATATTTTTTTTAAAATCACGAGATGCCTTCTCCGCCGGCTGTAAATTGTACTCCGTCGTCCGTACTCCATGTTTAAAGTGATATTTCATTGGGAAATTTTATGCAAATGTGGTTGATATGGAGCATCGATGGCATCCCATGATGGCAGGCACGGACCCAACCCCAAAAAATTTTGTCCATATTGGTTGCTGACTTTTTACATCGAAATTGCTGACGCTCTTACCCTAGCTAGTCGTTTGTTTATAAGTTTGCATAATATAGTATTAGTGTATTATAGTGGATGTTATCGGTTTGGCGTCCGCGTCAGTCGACATATATATCATCGTCGTCATATGAATTGAATTATACATTAGGCTAACATCGTCGCAGAAGAACCAGGATCATTTACAACTCTACAACAACTACCGCTTGGTTGCATGCATGCACTACAGTAAAGAGTGTTTTAAATGAATTGAATATTATCTGTTGTGTGTGGATGTGGATGCAGACAGGATGTGCAGGGTTGATAATATTATGATGCAATAGCCATACGGATTCTGTGCAACCAACTTGCGCTGTCATTATGTTGATCATTGTGCTGTGCTGGTGCTCCTCACCTCATCATCATCACAATTCACAATACAAAATTGCATGGCAGATGAGCAACAGGCAGATGCCGGGGAAGAGAGGGGTAGACAGACGCTTAAAAAACATAATAATATATATATAATATTTTTCAACCTCTTCAACCTTCATGCTTACTAGTACTTGTTTCCACTCGGATATCCCTATGTCTAATTCAAGTTCAGGGAAGCGTACAATAAAACGCGTTTCTCGCCTCCATGCTCATCTACTTTTTTTTCTAAAAAAAGATGTATGCTATTACGTAATTAAACCACTGTTATTCCCCATCCATGCGCATGCACATAGTAAGCAGGGGGAGCAGCAGGATTAGCATGGACATGCAGTTCTGATCTGAAACTGTAAAGACGCGTTGTTGCTAGTAGTAGTAGTAGTAATAGTGCATTATGACCCAGAAAGGACGAAGGACTTTCTGCTTCCTTTTCATCTGACCTTTTAATTTGGAGAGTGCAATATAAGCTGTAATAACAACAACTTCGTGGTGGTACTTCCTAATTTCTCAATTCCTCCTATACTCATCCACTTCTCCTCTGATTTTGTATTTAGACAAAAAGGCATATGTATACCTTTTTTAACATTCCAGTTCAAATGACTCAATCATCATCATGGCATACATACGACATGTCGTGTGTGTCGGTCAGTCGTTTCACCAAACTCATTGCAGTTCCTCACAGTTAGTGCATAGATCCCACTAGAATAAAAGCTGTGTAAAAAATGAATAAATTCGTTGCTCTGCCGTTTTGTTTGTGTTACCACGACTGGACGCATAATATATGTTTTTCCTTGCTGATGAATATGGATGGATGTAATGATGGTTATCGGAAGAGCTTCGGGTAGTAGTTGTTGTAACACAATTGAGGTGAGTTGATGGTGGTGGTGGTGGTGGTGGTGACAGGCAGTTGAGAATATATTTGTCTAAAAAGCGCATTCGTTTTGACTTTATATTTGCACCACTCTCGCATAACCACTACATTATTAGGACCAGGTAGGCATTAAATACCTCTGACATTTGGCTTGACTTTTGTGAATATTACGTGCTAACTTGCACACACACATGTACACGATGTGACTAACACTCATTTTCAAATCCACTCGGACCCTCGACTCTCCTCTGCAGATATACTTACTAACCTAAGTTAAATCCTATTTATTTGCTAATCACCTACGTCCACATCTTAACCATTTCCCAGATCATCATCATCATTCATGCTTCAACTTAACAACCGAACCGAACAGACGTCTGTTTGTCGACATATGTATATATATATATATTCTTTCACTTGTTCTTAGAGACTCCTTGGACGTAACTCGCAATAAAATGTTTCATGTCATGATATTTTCTCTGCGCATCATGCACAATGCGTATTATTATTATTATTATTATTAGATTCTTCCAATGGCATACTCTAGAGAGGCACTAACATTATGTGTTGCTTTTATAGTAATATTGTTTTTATTTGGTCATTATAATTTTTACTTCTTGGTATTAACATGGGAGCTGAGAGCAGTAATGGAAAATGTTCCGTTAGTTCGCAGCCCATCATTCCTTCACGTCCTTTTGTTGTTGTTTCTTCTGCTGCGCTGGTGAACGAGGAGGAAGAAGAGGAGTCATTCTAATTTTCGTTATGTATACGCAATAATCTCTCCCACTTTTAGCATTACGTCGCGATGTCTTGCACGCAGCATATCACAGAGTCACAGAGTCACTCCTAAACGTTTCACAAATGATTCACCTGTTCACCCTGAAAAGTAGATGAAAGGTGAGCTCCACCACCACCGCACCGGTTCAGTAGTAGGTAGCACCATCAACCATAACTACGCAAAACGATATAAGGTTTGTGTAGCCAAAAATCGACGTGGATTTTCTTTTGGAGAGGAGAATGTAGGTGAAGAGGATTCTAATGCATTGCATTGATGGGGATGGAAAAGGAGTTTACGTGCTGGCTGGCTGCCGCACTGGCCGATGGCCTGTTCTCTAACTCAAAAGTCAAATATAACCTGGGATGATGATGATGATGATCATGGGATAATGGAGGCTTGGATCATTAGCTGATCGAACATGTGCTAATTTTCTAAGGTAATTGTGTAGCTGGCTGACTCAACGTGGCAATAACAATGGATATGGATGGACGGTGAAGTAGGAGATGGAAAGATGAATGAACTAATTTCCTTGTCATTAAACTACCCTTAAATCATTAGTTGATCCAGTTGAGCCTGTGGTTAGAAGAGTGTCGAAAAAGGATGTCATGTATTTCCTCGTTAGTCATCATCCTCCAAAAGGAGTTGCAAGCATTTTTAGTCGAGAAATTTTAAATTAAAATTATTGTGTACCCACTCGTTTTCCTACTGCTCCTCATCCTCAACCCTCAACTGTTTCACTTGAAAAAAAGAATGACAATTAAATGATTTAAAAATGCTGATTCTTCACAGCCAGAGGCTCGTAGTTCCAATAATGCATAATGGACAATTTGTCGTCGTGAAAGAAATCTAGGCCAAGTAGAAATGAGCCTGGCAGTATAAGGATTCGTCCGTTGAGTGCATTTTCAGGCAGTGAGAGATGGTTTCTCAGTGATAATCCTGAATCATAAAACATGAGCATACTACGTAATATAAATCCGTTCTCCTCGGCCTTCCCTAACAATTCCAAACAGTTTTGTACACCAATATATTTTTAAGTGGTTCTGTCTCAATTCTCCTATCTTTCTTCTTACTTGACCTATTTAACTTCCTCTCTGTACGGTAGCATGGTAAAAAGGGGGAGATAAAAAAATGTACATTGTAAACTTTTATGTGAGATTGAATGGAGCCCTGGGAGTATAAACTTGTATGCTGCAATATAATATGAGCCTCCTCACATTTTTATTGGATCCAACAAAGAGCACTTTTATTAGATGAACCCGACCCTTGCCCTCCAGTATCATATTTGCATTGGGATTTGTTACCTCCTCCACTCCAATTTTTTTTAAAGATTCCAGCGATGAATGCATGACACAACAGAACAGGACAACGCAACGAACGTTGGAAATAAGTATTACTATGTGATTCACTTGCTGTTCAAAGATAATGCTGTAATAATATGATGTACTTGATTCAACAACAGTTTTCAGGTTGTCAGTCTCTACACATGAATCCGGAAGCAGTCATACATTCCTTTGTCGTGTATCTACATTCGTAGTAACATGAGTTATCCGCATTATATAACGCATTTTACAGGATTTTGGCTGTTATTGAGATCCAGATTGTATCTGATATCCGGGCAAAGGACAACATCCGTAGCAGAACGGAATATATAATATTTAAGCGTCACACCCTTGAAACATATCCCTTTGTATTGTGAGTTCATGGATGCTTATCTTCACGGCTTATCTTGTAATCGCCTTTTAACTTTCCTTTCTTACCACCTTTGCATAACTGAATTTACTACTTAATTGTACGTAATATCATGTTGGAAAGATGCTACTTACTGAAATTCTAAATGGTTCAAGAAACTTAAATGTGGTCGTAACACAATTTAGCTGACAAGGAAATCATTTATTAGCTGCAAGTTGTACTGCATGGCTCATCATCATCATCATCCCTTGTTTATATTGTTTTGGTAAATCTGTGGAAGCTCCTGAATATCTGTTTTGCTACATGTGGTAGTTTGTTTAATCTCCTAGGCAATAAAACGTGATGCCAATCCTACCTACTCCTCCTCCTCCAAACTTTCCTCACGAGAAACAAAGGGCCTTCAATGACATGTGCAATTCGAGGAGATAGGAAAAGGAGACTGCCATAGTGCCATGCATGATGAGTGAATCACACTGTAAATCCCTTGGCTCACGAGAATCCCTAGGGATAAACAAGGAAAAAGTGAAAACGGCCAAGGGAGAAGGAGACACGGACCGACACCAGACATCGTCACAAATGGAGTATTACTTACTTTACAACTAACAACTAGAAAGTATTACAACTGGGAGGAACTATGCGTACAATAACCTTGGACCCTTTTCCATTCTGTTTATGACCACTACACTACTCTGCATTGTCCGAAACTGCTTCAAACGAGTTAGAGCAAATACTTTTTGTGCAAGAAAGAGAGGCACATTAAGAGAAAAAATGATGTACGATTTAAGGGCGATATGTCATTTCCCATTTTTTATTATGGACATGTTAAAACGACTTCTTGATTTTATGACACATATAATATGATGGATGGCATCATGGAAAAAGGTTTTCAATGCATGGAGCAAGCGCAACCGTGGAAACTCAATTAAGACTCTTAGGGTTTTTATCGCTAATTGTCTCATTTGCTTAAAAGATCATGATGATGATTACTATTTTACTAATAAATTACGTTCCAAATGTAATAATGAACTTGTCATTGTGTTCCCAATGGATTTGCTTATTTGCTTATTCCTTGAGTAGCTGCTGATACCTCCAAAATTAAAAATATATGCATGAATCCGATCGGTCAATCTAGGTAAACAACATAAGATCCATGGGCCGTATTATTATATGTTTTTATGTCTTAGCAGCACTACTCCACTACTCCCATTACAAGTTGCCCTTTACAAATAATGCGTTTTGGTTGCAATGCAATCTTATGACGTACGTGTCTACCTAAGCCGAAAAGATAAGAAGAAACTGTTGAAGATAAAAGGATGGATTTTGGATGTTTTAAATGTGTGCATTCAAAATGAAAAATAATTCCACGAAAAATGGGCAAACGTTTAAGCGATGCATATGTACATACAACTTATAAGTATATTCACCACGTAAATAATAAAAGTACCTAAAGTGAATACGAATCCTGAGTTTTGGAACGCACTTGCTATCAAATTGTACTACACATATATTGAATATTATTCCTATAATTTCTATTTTTGACTTGATTCCTTCCTCATTCTGACAACTCCTCCAAGTGTCACTGTGTACACAAAGTGGAGAGGTCAATATTCTCAGAATTTTTTCCCAGTTACATTGCCCTTTTCCTTAAACATAATAATATTTCTTATTCTTCCTAATCATTTGAATGCCTTCCCTATGCTCTTATTATTACTTATTCGTATTTCTTGTTTGTATTGGAAAAATGTTCCGGGAGGACCTATGTCACTCTCCCTACTTGGCAGACACAGAGTTCATTGAAATGAAATCAGGTTGAAAGTTGATAGGCCCAAGTACCCACTGAGAAAACTGCAACTAAAAATACTCCCTTTATAAGTTGTTCACATGAGAGCATAAATCAGCTCAGCTTGCTTGAAAGTCATTCCTAGAGTCATTGTCCTCATTGTGAACAGGGTGGCATTTAAAATCCCACTTTCATGATAAATATTAACACACGTGGCTTGAACCCTTTACCTCATCCTTAAAATCCCAGCCAACTATACCTTAGAAACCACTTCTTTTCCATGAAACTTTGGTATGCAATAAATACCAAAAAATAACCTATAGAAAAGGCGTAGAAAGATCTGGGAGGCTGATTTAGTTCAAATTAAAAAAAAAACACCATTTGAATATTTTATGCAAAATAGGTGCAATTAAAGAATAATTGTGCTCCTCCAATGTACATTATTTTGGGCTTGCGTTAAACGATTTTTGTTGGGCTTTTTCGTTGCAACATTTCATTCGAAAATGGAATCACTTACAAAAATACATTTGTTTGTAGCTCGTCTACCTAAAAAGCCAATAAGCCAGTAATAACTCGTTCGTGCACATTCAACAACACACAGGTCGTCTCTGGATCTACTTTTAAAAGGATTTTGCCGAAATGCTGAAATGCCATTTAGCTGAATTATACACAAACATACCGGATGACTCCGGATCTATCACTCCCAACCCAAACACATCATGGTTTTGCATGTCTTATATTATTACTTTATGACAACATGGTACACCTATTGTATTTTTTCAAACGACTCTCTATTACAGCCCTTGAGAGTAAAACATCATTCTCATCATCATAGTCATCATGATCATCAACACCGCCACCATAAAAATAACTGTACACCAGTAAGGAGTACTACCTGAACGTATTTTTTTCAGCTACTGGTTCTAGTTTTTCTGATACTGGCTCAGCCTCTATACTCCCTGTCTCACAGCTTGATTATCTGCTCAAATGTCAGTGAAACTGAAGAAAGGCAACTTCTCGCTTTCTTGTATATACTTCACCCCTTCCTCCTCCTCATCATTATATGCTGACTTGTGTGATTGTCATTTGTCTTCGGAGTGCAAAAAAAAAAAAAAAAATCGCACCCGGTTGGGCCGGTGTTGTTGTCTATAGCTATAAATGAAGATTTTCACTTTTTCCCATCACTTGCCATTTAAAAATATATTGCTGACTGCACACATCAAAACTACAGACAGACAGGAGGATCGAGCACAGCAGACTGCTGCAATAATTACTATCGCTAAACCTCGCTGATTCAGTTACATCTACTTAAATGCATCATAATATTTACCTTTTCCTTTCATCCTATCTCACTAGTGGATTCTTTGGGGGCCTGACGGTATTTAAAAATCCGTTTTATAGCTTTGTTGATGATTATATTGCTGTTTTTAAAAAACAATGAGCAGAGCATGACTCCGTTTTCTATCTATCCGATTTTGAAGTTTCCACTGACTTGCAATTTGTAGCGTGAGGAGTTAGCCGACAATTTTGCTGGTTGTAAATGTAGACGTCTTTACGACTTTTCCTTCATCAAGAAATACAAAATTATATATATATATACATATATATAAGTAAGCATTTCCCCTTTGTATATCGTAGAATGTTGAAGGGGAAAGGTGTTAAGAGCATACAGATTTAAAAAGTACGTTATAAAGGTCACTTTTATTTTTAGTATGGAGGCATATATGGTTGGACACAAAACATTTTTTTTTTAAATCTGTCATTGGTTTTTCCTTGTTGATATATATATGATAGCCAGCCAACCCTGCTCTGCTACCCAGAGAGGAACGGGTGCGTCGTTTCACAATTTTCTTTACCAACTCAGCAAGATCCTCATTTCCCGACAATTTCATATAGTGTACCACTGTCGACATTATTGTTCTTGGGATTCTTCCGCGAGAGACGGGTGCAGTTCACTGGACTTTCTGGTTGTATATCACCATCACCACCACCATTACAACCCACCCAAAAACTATCCTTTTTTACTTTTGTCATTTTAAGGGGAAAAGGGCAAAACTTTAGTTTTATATATATTATGAATAGCATGGCACGTCAAACCATTTCAACTCGCTAAAAACCCTTTTTTTGTCTTCTTCTTTTTCTTCTCTCCGTTGTGTAGTTATATCCTTTAAACCTTTTCCCGTCTGGTTCACATGGGTACAATTATAGAACATCTTTTTTTTGTGACAAACAACGCCAATATAATCAATTCAACAATGGAGTGTTCCATATAGACAAGTCCCGATGCTCTTTTTTCGGTACAAGTGCATCTACCCTTGGCTTCCACGTAGACTGCCATATGTCATACAATATATATATCTTGTGCGCCCACTTTTATGTATCGCATCTCGTCGAGAGAGAAAAAAACAATGGTACCTTCAAAGAAAATCCTCTCGTCTTCAGAAAAAAAAGGAATTCCTTCCTTTTCATGATTGTCCCACGTGAAAACTGGGAAAACGGAAAAGAACTGCCGTTTTTTTAGGGGAATTTCTTTCAAGGAGAATGTATAGCTAAGAAAAAAGTGTATGTACTTTTTTACGCCATTGTTCCTGAACTTGTCCTCCTCTCTATTACTCTTCCGTTTTATGGGATTGATGAGGAGCCCTGTGCACTCTTTTTTATGAACATGATCATTACCTCGTGTAATAATAATCGTGTTGTACGTACAATTACCTACCCCTACTGCGCTTTAGTTTGCAGGTTTTACAGTTTCGTGTCAACGCACCTAAAAAAACTAAAATATATTTGATGACATGTGCGTAAGTTTTTTTTTCTCTTCAGAGCTACTTTTTTAAGGTTATCCCAGATTTACAACTATATATATTCGGGACGAAACAAAAAACCATCCTGTCAATATAATCCTTCTCATCAATGCCCTTTTTCTTATTCTCACACGTTGTCATAAAAAAGCTCCTTGTTGAACTCACAAGAAATAACGCTTTGAACACGCATCAAAGCTGGACTAACCCAGTATGGGTTTGTTGATGTAGTACAAGGAAATGTGCTCAGAGAGTGAATTCCCTCTCATGCAGGCAGGTTGTAATAATCATGAAGCAAAAAATATATATTTTATGTAATATCCATTGCGCCAAAAGAGTAACATCAGACAGAGAGCTACTACAATAGTTATGGAAAGGGAATGTGTGTGTGTGTATTCTTTTTTTTACACTTGAAAAAAATATAATTCAGGAAGTTCATTAGCGGTTCATCGTGTCTATTATTATCATCTGCTTGTTCATTCTATCGTGACAGCAGCTCAAGTTTATGTGGTAACGTTCACTGAAATGCAACACAGCAACGCAACGCAACAATGACGTGCCATTCATTGTGGTTGGGGGTTTTTGATGCCTAATAATAATATAATACGCAATCTACCTTCTTTGCTTTGCATTATCATATGATCATCATCGAATGCACTGCCAAGTATGTATATATATTTTTCACTTCATCATCAGCTACAAGCTCCATTAGACCGAATCTTTAGAGCTATCTTCTTGGTGAAACTGATGAATACCGAGGAAACTCTGGGATGGAGGAGGCAGTGCAGTGGATGGAACCACAACACAACTCTCAACAACCAGACTCCGTCGAGATCATCTCAGATTTTACTTTACACATTCTAAGAATCCTTTTCTTATTAGGTACTCACTCCGTCCGGGTGGTTTATCACTTTGCATAATATTATACGTATACGTAAACGAAAGGAGATCCGTCTTGGGACGGAAGTACAAGAAACGCGGGGTATAGCGAAAAAAAAATATCTGGCTCCGTCGTGGGATATATATGATGGGATGCCAAAAATAGGAAAAAACATGATGATCAAGAAGTCGACAAGGGGAAAAAGAAGGCACTAGTAAATTAGCTAATAAAACAGATCATCAGGTGGTGGGTTTTGAAGAAGATGCTTTAGAAATTCAATGAATGCAATTACTATTTAATGTTTTATGTGCTAATCCTAACCAGAAATCTCGTGGTACCCCACAGCTGCTTGTTTCTCTTCTTCTTCTTCTTCTTCTTCTTCTTCTTCTAATTTTTTTTCTAGTTCCTGCATGATGCTTTCAGGCATTCCACCAATCAATAGAAAAACACAAAAATCCCGTTTTTCTCTCTTATTTATTTAATCTTCTAAGAATCTCGTTTTTAGTTGTTGGCATTGGCAGAGGGAGAGTAGTAGTAGTAGTAGTAGCAAGGGGAAGTGTTTTTATTATTATTATTATATATATTTTTAGTATTTACCAACCTGGGATATAGTAGTACTCATGCAGCCATGACAATGGTGTGAAAGAAGGATTTTTGATACTTCCCAAAAATCCCATGGCTCTACCCCTCATTTTGCAAACATTCCTTCTTTTTTCAGACACCAAAAATGAATAAAAAATTTTTGTTATTGTTCCCCATTTCAATGAAAAAGTACACAACGTTTTGGATGAAACCCCGACAAAAGTACAGTTTCAGTTTGGTTCTATATTCGAATTGAAAACGTGAGTAATCACAAATGATATTAATCTTTGATATCAGAATAAAAACAGCACATCTCTCGCATCGTTTTTTTTCCTCCCGACATGTCTTTATATGCATCCAAGCACATATCCGGCTTGGTCTGAAACAAGAGTATTATCCTTCTTCCATAAAATAACTCCATTTATTGTATCATTTTTACACAAAAATTAATGTAATACTAACATTTCTACGAGTACAAACCATGTGTAGGATTTGCTTTATATAAGCTCCCTCCCAACTTTAATGAGTAAACATGCCCAACGACAACACTGGATGCAACTTTTAACTTTTTTGTTACTTTGTTTTCTCTCGTCTCCCTAAAGCTCATCATCATAATACGCCACCATGAAAACAAAAAACAAAAAGTTTTATCTTGTTGATATGGATATATAGAGCCCTATTGTATAATTATCAGTGCCGGTGTACAAGCCCAAGTTCATGATCATGATCGCATCATATCATTATGCAAGAGGCAAGGGAAGGGTAGATTATAACAACGCTCAAAAAATGAAATATTATATGAGTGGTGGTGGTTGTGTAGGGAACTGACTGAGACTGAATGCATTGTGCTCTTGGCAAAAATGAAGTAACAATGAACTTGATATTTGCCTCGACAATAGAGAGACGCCGATAGTGATGATGAGGGAAAAGGCTGAGCAGGAGCAGCAACATGGCATACTACATTTTTGTTATTGCACATTTCATGTATATAATATAAGACTTCAAAGTTGGAATAATGGGGCAAGCAACAGTAATCGTTGTAGAGAAACAACATTACAATATTATATGGTATCATATAATACCTGTTGCTCCTAACTGGATGGATGCATAAAGGAAAAGTGAAGTTGGTCTTGGTGTGTTCACCCGATAGCAAAACTCTTTTGGTCTTGGCTGGCAATAATAATACAACAACTCGTTCACGTTCACGAACTTAACTATATACACGTTTACTACCTTAAGGATGAGCATTTTATCTGTGGAAATAAATACTGTACATTTTTCGTTTGCAGTGATAGAATCCTCCTCGCATCGCTCGCTTATACTTACTTATATGCCTGTCGACGGACATATTTTTGCTTTTAAATCAAAATCCCTTTGGTTGCCAGGTTGCCATTTCAAGTGCAACAAAGTACCATGATTTTTTTCCTCTCTCTCTCTTTCTTTCAGGTAGTATGAGCCCAACGTCTATAATTTTCTCGGAGTTTAGAGCCATCTCAAGCGAAATAAAATGTTCAAAGTTGGACCAACAACAAGAGAGCATTGGTGGTGTTTGCTACCATACCCCATTGTTTAGCCCTCTATATCATTATTTACATCACCAAAGTCAAGTGCCAATAGGATAACACACCACCATCATCACTGCATTAATAAATAATACCAGTTAAACTACATTCGCTGCAATCCCCCTTTTAACTTGTTTAAGGTGGAAATGAAAAATAGCCAGCCAGGGTTTTTTTTTGCCTTGGCGAAAATTTATATGCATGGTAGTTAGTACACCCTGATTTTACCACTTTCATTACAACACCGCTCCGCTGCTGCTGCTGCTGCTGCTGCTGCTGACTACAAGTCGAAAGGAAAAATTGAAGCCAGATTAATTGCAGAGAACACCGTAATCCCCACATGCTTTGTGAATGATAACGGTGTCCAGAGAGAGAGAGAGAGAGAGAGAGAGAGGAGATAAAATGAAAACGAAATCAGAGTTACCAGTCCCACCATATTTTCTCCTTCGCCCACATCATTACCTTGTTTACCAGTGTGAAGTCCATATTATTAACAAAAGCGTTCCCTTTATGTAATGAGCCTTTACACAATAAAAATGGTTTTTTATTCCCCGTCCATTACTTTCACGCTCCTTCACGCTCCACGGCGCTATAAATTAATAGAAAACTATAAGGAGCCGGGGAGTAAACGAGGAAGGGGTAAAAATATGAAATAAAATTTTCAATCTTACAGATTATTTCACTTAACAACTTTTATATGAAAAAAATCCCGATTGCACTTCCCCTTTTCGTGTTTTTATTAGGTGCACTCCCGGGGAGCGAGAGAGAGAGAGGTGCACTATCAGAAGAGAAAAAAAACACTCTCTCCAAGTCGAACAACATCCTTCGGTGGTGTGTAAACAATAGTAGGATAAAATAATAATATATACATTTTTCCTATTAACGGAATTCCGTCATCGTCCATCCGTCCCTCCTCCATCTATTTTCCGAATCAGCATCTCACCTATCTCCTCTCCTTCCCTTTCTCGTGTTTCACACGACCGCAGTAATAATAATATATATGCATTTCCTCACTATTTTTACGAATTTTTAACAAGTTACTTACTTTCTTTCACTCGTATTAATACATATATATCGACAGGTTTTTTCCCTTCGTATCACCTTGCCTGGCTTGTTGAAGTGCAAACATGATATAGTAGTATAATATTATGTAAGCGGGATTTCGCAATCCTCCACCACCGCCACGACTGCACCACGGTGAAAAAGCAGAGCTGCGTATCTCGGATATTTTATAACATGCTTACCTGTCTAGAGAGTTCTCATTCGTACGGGGGTTTGCGCTTACACAACAAAGATGAGCTTCGGAATAAGATGCTTCTGCCTGCATGCATTGTAGTATATAAACCTCATTCTTACAAAAAAGTAGCGGATTATCAGGACGATGATGAGTAGTTTGATGACGATGATGATGATGTGTGCAGATCCTCGGTTTCTATACCTATGCGTGCATGTTTTATATATATGTACTACCACGACACGGGTATCCCATAATCCCATCCCACAAGCAAAAGTATTTTACACCATTTCTTTAGCACTATAACTGTGACGAACAAGTCAGTCAGTCACTGCATCAACATCATCATCATCATCAACATCGTCGTCGTCCTCATCATCATCCGCACAGGAGCTCCTTCGACGACGACTGTTATGCCAATGACCTTCTGTGGAAATCGAAATGAAGACGAGTTCTCTCATCTTCTTCCTTTCTGTGGCAGTATTAAATCATGATTTTTCCCTTACATTGATGTACACTCAGCTCAGCTCACTCACACTTTGTTTCGTTGGGACTCTGTTTTGACTGCCACATCGTAAAATTGACGAAGCTCAATAAGTGCTCAAATGAGCGTAAATACAATTGAGGCATTGTGAAAAAAAATTGTGGGGTAAGCATCATGTTATACCTATTTTATAGGTTCCTATGCCTTCATGGTTGATGCACTTAAGTATTAAAGGTATACAGTATGTACATTACGCTAGACTACGTTGGGGAAGGAAACGTCCAATAAATTTTGCATATATTTAGTGCCCTTACAATGTCAAACAATAATTGTGGAGCAAATTGACCCTGAAACTTTTTAATTGGTGAATTAACATGGAATCATATATATATATATCGTTTTATACTCTTTGTGTGGTGGCTTGTAATTTAAGCCCACCCTTAAACTATTCCATTTTTTAGCCTCTGTTTTAAATGGATGGATGGATGGATGGATTAACAAATAACCTTTGGAGTTGTTGAGGGTGGTCATCCATGGATTGGGAACAAACGGTAAATCGCCGGCGCGCCGCTCAGCTTGCTTCGCATACCATGAGGTTAACAAGAAGGAACGCAAAGAAGAAATTAATGACTAAACTAGGAATCCTTCGCTAATGAGCCTTATGGGAAGATCTCCTTTGCAGAGAATCAAAATTAGTAGTAGGTTCTGCAGGGATGCGTTCAACAAAAATTAGGGCTACTCATTGGATTTAATGGAAATGGCTCTTCCACTTAAGAGCAGAGAACCAGAGAGAGAGAGAGATAAGACTGATAAAGGATGATGTAAGGGAGGAGCGACGTAGTAGGAATAAATTAACACTCATTTTCTCCATGATATGTAACTTTAGTTGTAAAACAAAAATTCAGTCTACAAGCAAAATGGTAGACAGACGGACAAATACAGAGGAAAATGATGTGGTAGAAGTTTCCTTTAAAATATATGATTATTCGTGGAACAGACTCTAAGGCTTTTTTTTCTTCTTGCCACAGTCACAATTTGTTGAGAGAGGAAGGACCTTATACAATGAAATCTATATCAGATGTGCACTTCAGAGCTGCTGACTCAGTGAGGTGTGTAGTGCAAAAAAAGAAGAAGAAGTTTACTGTGAAGAGCCGACGGGACGGGACGACGACAATGCATATTACAAAATCAAAAGCGCAATATATTTATTGCCATGTTTTCACAACTGCATGATTACACGATATTCTAAATAAGTTGACAGACAGCGCATGAATTGTTGGAGGAACAGTGATACATTAAAGTGGCTTGATGCAACAATGGACTTCCTACGGGATCAATCTAATATTATCCATGTATACCCAGCTTTTTCGGTGATGCTTGTGCCGTCTCACTCAGCATCGTTCTGCATTGGCAAAACGTTGCAATTTGCTTACCATGTAGGTATTATTCATCCACCTCTCTCTTTGATGGGTACACCATTTTCAGGCACGTATTACCCATAATGATGATGATGACGAGGAGGAACCACCACCATTATTACACAATGCATGTATAATCCGCAAGAGGATCTCCACCTCGACTATACAAAAACCGATAAAAAAAAAGTTGGGAGGAAAAAGCAGGAGCGCAGCAGCGTCGAGGAGGAAAAGTGGAATCCATTCAATGCCGTGAATTTCACCATGAATAGGCTGTGACTAAAAGAGGAAGAGACGCTTGAGTTGTTCATTTTTTGAAGGTGTATTCTTATCCTGTCATTTTCGGTTACAGTCAGTGTCAGTGCGAAATTTTACACTGAGTTATAAAACGTCAACCTCTCCTCACGCGGACGTAACTTTCCGAGAGGAGGATGAGGAGGATGGGATGCTTGGGATGAATAAAAATTTCTATAGAGTTGCTTCGCTAGATTGCACTCATCCTTTTCTCAGCGCAAAGTCTTTTTTTTTTGGCCAAGTGGGGTTCTGCAAGAAAGGTGCCACGATATGGAATGGAAATGCAAAAAGGAAGAGGGTATGACGACTGGGTGGAAGAAGGCCATTGCCAATCCCGACCATACGGAACCAGCCGTGGGAGCGAAAGGAAAATTTTCATGAGTTTGTCCGACCCACTCACTCGCATGTCAATTCATAAATTATCGACGAGAGTCTCTTCATCCAAATTCTGCATTTGCCAATGAAACATCCTTGCAAATTAGTAATCGTCTGTCTGTATTTTTTATTCGTCACTAAAATCATTCATGCACATTAAAAGTCGTTACCAAATTAAATAGTCTGCTGGGAAATTATTCTGGAAGGAAGGCTCAGACTGGGCCGTCGTGATGTCATTCCCTTTCGTTACGTGTCAGACGGAAGATTTTATGAATCTTGAGGACTAGGGCATTAAAGCAGTCAACTTGCAAACTTTACTACCTAGTTTCCCCAACTATAACAACCATCATTTTTATTCAGTCCTTTCATCTTCACTTCACACATTTGGCGTGAAAATTTTTATATTTTAATACTGGGCGGATTCTCTGAAGATATTAAAATCGCAGACAGTAAAAAAACGTGAGTGAAAACATGAAGACGAGAAATTCAAATCGATCGAGGCATAGTAAACATGAACACCTGCGCAAAGTCTCATAAAAATGACAGGGTTTAATGCAGACAGGAGGGCGCTGAGATGGGGAAATTGCGCTCACATTTGGTGATTGACAGATGGAAATATATAAATTGGCGCATGAGGATGAGGATGGATCTCAACAAGGCTTGGAGGAATGGATAACCTAATAATAATGCAAAAACAACACAAGAAAGTTATATTAGTTTTGAAATTAAGATTATGGGGATTGCTCAATCCCTTCCCATCATCGCGGAGGTCGTCACAACTGTGAAATGTTATGTAGGTCTGGTTGGAATTCGAAGAAATGAAAATATAGTCCACAAAAATGTCCAGTACACCACCACCACCACCACTATAGTCGCTACTTCTTGAAAGAAATGAAAATGAATTAATGGACTCCCGTCAATCTTTTATTATTATTATTATTATCCAAAATATTGTTCATCTCATTTTGTAATCATTATTATCGGGTCCATATAGCTTACCTACTACATCCGATTACAAGTAGGTACGTTTGCGCAACTTGCTTTGCGCAAAACGTATTTTTAAAGAGTATTAAGTATTTATTTCAAAAATAAAGTGTCAAGGGATTTCATTCCGAGAGTGGATGACGGGATGAAGGTCATTTTATCTGTAAATATTTATTGCAATGTTTGCATGTGGACAGAAATTTACATGAATGGTGCCGCTTTGCAAAAAAAACATGCTGTATTATTATTTGCAATCACGTTGTTGACAAAATTGTTCCTTTTTTATGTGTTTAGCAGACATTGCATCATATTGAAATGTTGGACAACTAATTCATTTATTTCTATTTGAAATTTGGAAAAACATTGCATGTAAAATCCAGATTCTATCAAGGGTTTTCCGTCAAAACATCCTATTATGAAAATATATTGGTTTTTCAAGGAAACCCGTTTGGAATGAAAATACCAAAAAAACGAAACTTTTGGAAAACTCTGGAGGCGCCGGAATGACCAATTGCATGTTTTCATTCTGCATAAAAAGGAAATGCAAATAATGTAGTTTTATTTTTCGAAACTCGCCACATCAGTCCAACCAAGTTCAAGTCTAAAAGCATATATGCATTTCGTCAAGGTAAAAAAGAAGAAGTGCACCTCCTGCATGAAGCGCAAGCGTTGTTGAGGATCCATGAAAAACCCATGTTCAAAGCCCCAGCCTCTAAGCAATAAGTAACCCTGTTCAAAGCGTATATATATTTATTATATCGCAACCCTGTTGCACAGCTTTCAACGAAGGATACACATACTACCGCCTTTGACGATTTTCATTTCACCTCCTCTTCTTCCCGTGTGCGGAGGGGTAGCATTTCGTTTTTGTTGTTGTGTAGTACATTGTTATATAATAAGCATGATAATAGCAACCAGTCTCAAGCATGCAGGCGCATACTTTGCGCATTTTCTTAATTTGTAGAATTTTCCCCCTGTATATATAAAGAATACACTTGCTTGAAATAAATCCCTCTTCCTTTGGCATTGCTGCAAAAATACCATTTTCCTGGTCGTCCATACTTTTCTTGCTATCATCATTTCCGCTACGGCAAACACAGTTAATTTAAGCTTGTCTCGCAGGTGAGCCAGTGCGCAGCGTAAAAAAGAGGAAGTTTTTTTACGAGAAACCAGGAAATGCAGGTTTTTATCTATTTTTTCTCTACAAGCGAGGAAAAGTATAGGGGATGATGAGTATTACGTAAGGAGGTAAATAATGTATATTTACTACTTCTTCTTGCATAGTAATAGAGACGATGTAGAAAGGACTAGTGTATGAGTAACAAAGTTTACAGTCACAACAATGATATTATGCATATACACACTAACCAAAGCATTCTCATGGGCCCATTGTAATCATCATTATTATCCCTCAAGTACCTGCTTATTTCTATTCCTTCCTATCACGGATTTTCATCCATATTACGATCCTCCTTTGGATGCGTACCTACACGTCATGCTATTTTTACCGAAGATGGTGAGCCAAAGGGTAAAAAAATGTATGGTTTCGTGGATATGATGAGTAGGTAGGTAGGTAGGTAGGTGGGTAGTGGGTAGTGGGTACCTATGTGGAAAAAGGAATTCTCAGTCAGAAAGCAAGGAAGGAATCCTCGCAGTTGTTTGCACTCTTCATCAGCCTCTTCCCTCACTCGCGCGAGCAATGTGGAAGGAAAGGGGTAGGAAGAATGAGAGAGAGAGAGAGAGAGAAAGAAAGAGAAGGGGAAGGAGGGTGGATTTTTACTCATATATCCTGATATACACGAATATTTCCTTTACATGCCTACCTGTTGCCTGATTCATGTTGTTACAATGAATGCAGTTGTCCGAGCGAGAATGAGTTGAGAGCCGAAACTATTTTTTTTTATATATTTTTTTTCGTCTTCTTATTCTCTCGCTTGAATGTAACGTCGTTGATGCATGCATCATCATCATCATCATAATACATGAGCTTTAACCACATTAAATACTGACCACCACCATATCATCATTTCGTTTTTCGTTCGGAGGAGCATTGACTACTACTACTCCATGGGAAAATGGTTTCTGGTGGGTATGAACTGGTAGCACGCACAAGTGAGAAACCCTGTGAAAAAGCATAATTAATAGGAGTTGCCACCTACGCCATTCTAAAAGTGGCAATGACTGATTAGAATAAATTCGAATTGGTTATATTGAACAATGAGAAGCACGCATCCGCTGATTGAACGGGCAACGGGAAAACAATGGATTGCGTCAGTCAGACAACAAGTGGGAAAAAATGTATTGGGAACTTTTAGCCACAAAAAAAGGAGATTTATTCTGCCAAGTTCACACATCAAGTTCGTTTTCATACGACAAGCAAAAGCGTCGTATATCATGCAGTTGTTTATGACAAAATCCTTATAAAAATTTGGGATTAATGACGGCTTAGGGTTGGTTGTATATAGCCCCAGTGTAATAAGCACTTGACTCGTATAATACGAACGAACGCTGTTGAATAAATTCCTGTCCTGTCTTTTCCCTTCTGCTGACGATATAGAGCGGACGGGTGATTCCATGAGTCCATGAGCCTTGTTGCCTAAGAGGGACCTGCTGATGCTGCAACAATGTTTCAAGTAGGTATGCAAGGATGCATGCAGTCCACTGAAGCAACAGGTTTTTATTGTTATTAACAACATTCATTCCCGTCAACGTTACTTTACGGGAAGGTACGTAAAGTGTACGTAATGTATGTACAAAACGAAAAAACTCAAAGACCCGTACGTTTTCGTCTGTTAAAAATGCATGTGACTTTCTTTGAATTTTATATGCATGAAGCGTAGTAAGCGACTACAACCGGACTCGATATAGGTTTAACTGCTGAGAGTGACAGTGGATGGATTATGATTTTTGAATGGACATGATGACCAGCCATGCATCCATAGCTAGTGCTGGCTTGGCTTTCCACTTCCACCCTTTCGCGATGGATGATAATGATTTACAGCTGGAAGAGCTGGATGTCGTATAATAATAGTAGCATGCAAGAATGGCTGGCATAAATTCCTGAAATTTAATGGAATGTATCCTGGATTTGATCAAATGATGTATTAAAAATTACGACATAAATAAATAAAGTCAGATTCGTTGGAAATGAATGTGGAATTACAACAAACTGTATATATTTAAGTTTCGGGACGTGTATAATTATCGTCACTGAATCTATCTCCAGAAAGCATGTCTCAGGTTGCACCTGTGTGCGTTGTGAAAATCGATATTATGGATGGAACGCATTATTATTATTGTCGGTGTATGACAGAAAAAACGGTAAGTTACGTATGGAGAACTAAGCAATCCCAAAATTGCAATCATCACCATCTCGACGTTTTCGTTGATGCATAATATGCAAATGTGGTAACTGTGAGAATGCACATAGGAGACAGGTATCTCAGTCAAAACGTAATTTCAGCGACTCAAAAGGGGAAAAAATCAGTATGCATTGCTAATGGGCAACTTCAGGTTATGAATTCACATGTAGATATCTTCATCATATACATAACGCATTCATATCACTTTAGATTAAGCTCCCCGTGTATCTAAAAAAAATCATTCACCACTTCTAAAAAAATCCTTTATAGATACGATAGGACGACGACTGTTCCATGGTTTAAAAAATACCTGCCTGCCTGCTTGCCTGCCTACTGCTCTGCCTGCTTGTACACTTCTGGTATATCTTAATGGAACTCATTCTCCCACATTTCCATTGAGACTACTAGATATGCAGGTTCTTCTTTTTTCCCTGCAAACCATTGTGTATTTATTTCCCTACATTGCATTAGAGCCACTGCTCACTCTCAACTTGTCAGTGTTGTTGGTGGCTGGCTCGGCTGACTGTTGTGTTTTACGTATATTTTTTGTGTAAAAAAAGCAACCATCATCATCACGAAAACGACGATGAGCGAAGGGGGTTGGACTAACTGTTAGCCTTGGCCATGAATTCATACCTGTTCAGTTCATCCTTGGCAGTGGACGGAATAGCAGGATCCACCACACACAAGATAATTTAGTAGAGCTCTACCTTTACTTTCCAAACAGCAAGTTTCGAGCAGCTCAAAAACTAAAAGTATTATAATGCATATATATGCTTATATAATGTGATGGTGATGATGACGATGAGGAGAAACGGAGCGAGAGAGAGAGAGAGAGAGAGAGATAATATGGGCATGTACTACTCCGGTAAATATCCTTATCCATACTGACTGAGAGAGAAACTAACCATCTCATACTTACTACCAACACTGTTATTGTTATTATTACTCGTGGAATTTACAGTATAGAGAGTTAGGAGGATGCACCAACACATTGTAGAATACAACCACGCTCCGTGAAGGAAGATGAGAGAGACAGTGTCTATGAAAAACTGGCTTTGAGGGAACGAGAAGACTCACAGGCAGGCAGGCCGAGAGTCCGAGAGAGAAGAAACCTCACTCACTCACTTAATTGTCAGGAAAGAAAACGAGTCGAGGAGAATTTTTGTTAGGAAGGGAACAGGATTAGTTGTATTGTGGTGGCTGAAGACGGATGATAAGCCTCTTCCTTCACTCACTCACTCACTCGTTCAGTACCTTTACGTATGGTACCAGTATGATAATAAAAAGATATATTACTATATACGAGCTAATATCATGTACTTTCAGGATATACAGCGTCATTGTTGTGTGACGATTTAGTAGGAGGAACGGTGGTGGTGGTAGGGTCTACGAGCTAAGCTACCTTCTGGTTAGAACCGTTTTTTCACACAGAAACATAGAAACCTGCGAGGAGGAGAGATCGTCGTGCTCGTGTGTCCATGAATTGCTTGCTTACCTGAAATCATATTATCATTATTATTGCTCCTCAACTCCCCGTTTAAAGCCTTCTGACTAGGAACTTACTGGTGACTACTACTACTACTACTACTACATCGTCTGTGCTTCTCTCTCTCTCTCTCAAGAGACTCATTAAACTAGTTGGGGTTCTTGTGACAAGAAGAGTCCCGTCTCCCCAATAATAATTTTGTCACTGTGGTGAAATATAAATAAATATATTATATATTAAAGTGGATTTTTTGATATACGGATTTTGTTGCGGCGCTCTCAAATTTTCGTACTCAGTTGTCTTCCACGACACCATGTGCACTTTGTCTGGAAAGGAGAAAAATTACTTTTTCGTTATCACCCAGAAAAGAAAGCATGTTCAATGTGAGTGCCTAAATAGCTAGAAGGAGCAGACTTTTATTATTTTCTTTTAGTTTTAAGAGACTTCATTGTTCGCCAGTGTCGGTACTGTTGCGTAAGCCGGGCAAGTTTTTTTTTAGTGGACAGAGTCTTTCGGATTTTGGAACAAGACAATCCTTTTTTTGTGATTACCTACATAATTTTAATAATAATAATAATTAAGTTGTTAGTTTAGTGTGTTGACTGCAGAAGAGAACAAGAAGTGTGTTTTCATGTGGAAGCTGGATATGAACTCGTAGTTGGATGACTGCATAGTCATATGTATGCATATATAACTATTCGGAACGGATTATTTTGTGACTGTTTGTTTGGTACACATACGTAGAATAAGAGTTCAAAATGCCGAAAATCTTTTTGATAAAGAATCGGTTGCTCCAGCAGCAGAGACTGCTGGAGACGACGAAGCAACCGGGAGGGGATATTGATGATGAGATAGACACCGGGACTAATGGTCCACATTCAGGTCGCAAGTCAACATCGCCACCCCTCCACACCGCGCATAAGTACACGGAAGACTATCTCAAAAAGCTGATTAAGCCGAGACGGCTGGATTCCCTGGATATCAGTAAAGCACGAAGGGAAGAAATAGATTTGGATCAGGACAGCTCGGATGAGCCACTCTCATTGGTTGTCCATCGAGGTAAGAGTCTCAACCCTTTTGTTACCCGTCGCCTCGCTCGCTCTCCCTCCCTGCTTCACAGTTTTCTCGGAGAAATTCGGGAATACGTGGAACTCGTCCTGCTTGCTATTTGCCAAGTATCTCTAGTAATAAGCTCCAACCCACATCAACCAAAATCTCACTTGCTTGAAAACCTTTTTATACGCAAAGGAAAAGGGGGAAGCATGCGAAATACCCCGTGAAATGTTTTAGGTAGCATCTACCTCACAGTCAGTCATATCATCATCACTTGATGAATGCGTTGTTGCTGACATATATGTAAATGCACAACAAAACACACATGTTCCCCAATAAATTAGTCTCCTTTAATTGACTAGCCTTGAACCATGTTTTACCTGCTGAAAGGAGGTTCATCTTGAGCAAAAAATATACACAAGTCAAAAGTCAACCATGCGTTATGGCTTTTACGAAGAAGAAGAGAAAAAAAGACGAGGATTTTCGAGAATCAGGATGATAGCCAACGTAAAACTCTCTTTTTATATTATTTTATCTCTTTTAGCTCTGCTTTGAGCCGTGTGGTACCTTCTCACTCAGGTGGCAAAGCAGATTTCCTGATTCAAATCCCATGTATTTGCTACATATAGCCCTAGTAGTGGTAACTACTACCACAACATACTAGACAGGCATACTTTCAACCTCTCATCATTAGCTACCTGTTGTGGCCAGCAACTCTTTAAAAATCTGGACGTGATGATGATTGTGACGTTTACACTCTGGAAAACTGAGAGAGTAGTGTTGAGATTGACTGGAATAATAAGAAAGTGACTCTTTTCTTTCATAAAAGTAGACAACCCAAAGTGCACATCCTGCACGATTTCTATGAAACAGGAGCTGGAAGTTGCACTAGAACAAAAAAAAGTTGTAGATTTTTTGGCATTAAAACGTACTTCTCAGGTGAGCAGGCGCAATCCAGCGTTAAATAAATCCGGGATAAAAGTCGTATATATCATATATATATAAATATATAGTTATAGTTTTATCTTGTTTTTCCAAATGAATTGGGGTGATGGATATAATGGAGGATATAGATGTTATCTTAGGGAAAAAATACGTATGTACATTACTCTCGCGGTGGTTCTTCAAGTATCATCATCACGAATTTTATGAAAGGGAGAGGAGGATGAGTGTTTTTTTGTTTCCAAGAAATCTTGCAAGAGTATAAAAAAAGTCCAGCAGCGTCATATATAACAGTCAGTTGGAGTTTGGAGTGTCTATCGAGTCCATCATCATCATCATGTTGTGTTGGGTTCTGTAATGAGAGGACCGTAATAAGTGTAATGTTAATTTCCTTTTTCGTAACATGTACGGGGGAAATTAGCATACAGTTTTTGAGTTCACCTGGTGAGAACGGCTTTACTGCTTAGTGCACTTTTTCTTCCAGATAAGGCCATCTCCAGCCTAATTTACTGCACATGTTTTTGCGCAAAAAGTTCTCACGGGCTCACACAACATTTTTGCACCAAACGAAACCTTGCCTGGAAAACAGGATTTTGTACAAGAGCCATTTGAAAATTATGACTACTGTTTTCCCCCTGCTCCTTTCTTTCTTGTACGTTACACAATTGATGATAACAAAAAGAAATCTGATTCCTATTGGGATTAAAGCTCTCCGCCTGTCAACATGTCTGTTTTGCATAGCATAATAATTAATTATATAGGCAGCAAGGCTAGCTAAAATTCTACTCCCCTTTCAGTTTGTGCTTGAGTAAGGTTCAAAACTCCAGGTTCCAGTTTAATGCGGACAGCTATTAAGCTAACATTCTCAAGTAGATATTTATTCCCAGGAATAAAGCACGTTAAAAAACTTTACGATTTCAAACAGGCACCCAACCAGCCAACCCATGATCAGCTCAACCTGTTGCAATCTTGAACTCATATCCTTTGTTGTTTACTAATCTCGTCGAGAAAAAGGGAATTAGATAATAACACACTAAAAGTGTGGGAGAATAATCCAGTTGTCGTTTTCAATCAAGTGTGCACAAGAGAATGTTTGTTTTTTTGCTCAAGAAATCAAGTAGCTGCGAAGTTTATATCAGAGGATTCCATCTCTATATGTATATGACGCTATAGTTGTGCAACCAATGTTGGCATTCGCATCCCCCCATCTCACAGAGTTCATACGCGTGTTCATATGTACGGTTCCATGCTCATCTTATATATCTTCAAAAAAGAAAAAGAGAAGGCAAGATGGAAATTTTTCCTCAACCGGTGGGCATTCTCGTAAAAACTGCTATCAACCCAGTTACATCTTCTCTGAAGCTAAAACAATGACGCCATTTTAGTTTACCCACAACCTGGTCCAGCAGTCCAGTTGCGTTTCAGTTTAAGGGAGAGGAAGCTGGATGAATTATGTGCTTCATGAATGCATTCCAACCTTAAAGACGTACGAGCCATAAGTATTTGTTTATTTAAACCTGAAAAATGAAACACCTCACTGCCTCCTGTAATAAAGGAGAGCCGACCACCACCGCGTGTGCAACTTAGCCAGTCCTACGTTGTTTCATTTTCAAAATGCTTCCATGATGTTTGTTTCCAACCGACCATTTTCCTTTTTAGCTGACCAAAAAAGATAAATGGGCTATGCGAGATCCATTACTTAAATGACGATAGGCAGGCGCATTATGATAAAAAAAACTAGCCCAACTTGCAAAAGTTGTCTGGAACAGGAACTCACCGTTCTTGCTGGTTCATCTTATTATGGTTATATATCAGCGCTCATCTCTCTTTCTTGCTAGATTTCCAATCTTGCAACAGAATGAAAATTTGTTAGGTATGGTCATAAAAATTCATAATTCTCATATCAAAAAAATAAGCTCAAGACATTCCACAGCTTCAACCTGCATACAAATCCATTCCCACAAAACATGCACATAATAAGTGCTTTTGTGGAACTGCAAAAAAAAATTGGTTTATAATGGGGTTTGTTGTTGCAGACCACAAACTCGAATGAGCCAGTGGTGCGGGCTGCTGTTATGCAATCCCAATCAACCTGCCAAACGCTTTTTCCTCTATATGCTGCCCCACACTTTATTCCAATTATTATTATAACATTGTGCATTATTATTAATGATGAGGGGCATACCGTACAGGGAAATTTACGTACATACTATATCCTGGAGTAGGTGGTCCAGGATGTTGTACAGTTGAAGTGAGCTCTTCTAACTGACCAGTTTTCAATTACGTCGAAAGCGCTCTCAATCGTAAAAACAAAAAAAATTGGGAGATGAGCCAAAAACTCATCTTTTTCTTCGACACATGCCAACCACCCGAAGTTTTCCAGACGTGAAATCACGTCTGCAACAAATGTCCAGATTTTTTGCTCCTCCAAAAATAAGCTCAAAGTTAAGTATCTAATTTAGTAGTACAGTATTCAGATACACCAATACCCAGCACGGGAGAAGAGTGTGATGATGACTAACGAAATTTTCAGTTTTCAGTTGTTTTATCATATATGTACTTTATGTATGTATTTTCATTGATGTAGCTGCCAATCCAGCAGCGAAGAGACTGTATATGAACTGAATATGGGGATTATATATTTTAACTAGTTTAGCAGGTAAAAAGATGTACTTGAGGTAGGTATATTATGCTTGTTGTAGCTGTCCGACCATCCAGGTGCACACTCCGTATAAAGAATTTAATTTTTGTTTGCGTTGTGCTACTCGGAGCGTTTCATTACGTTAGGACAGGTAAAAATTCCCATAGTCGTCATCAAGAGCATATCCTCTGACATCCCATGTCTGTCGTGTCGTCAGCATGAAAGTATGTAGTAGTAGTAGTAGTTGATCCTTGATCTTGAACTTGACTCTTTAGGGAAAAAATAAGACTTTTGCAAATCCTATATTATTATCGTACTACTTATTATTACATCATTATTTAAGTAGTTATCTCAACAGTTATTTCTCATAGAGTTAACTGTGATTTGATTTACTTCCAACAAACGGAGACGCACTACTGTTGGAATACCTTTTAACCCATCCATGTGTTCTCCAGAGGGATATTGATAGATTTGCTAGACTTGCTGTTTCTAAATCCTAATCATGTTGGCTGGCAGTCAGGCGTAGCGGCGGATTGCATAATACGGTGGTGGTGGTGGAATGTTATGTTCGCCGTGAACTTTACAAGATATATAATTAAATCCAGCGTTTCGTTTATTTTTTGCAGACTTTTCCTGGGAATTGGTACGGATTGAACGGCATCAAACAAAACATTCTGCATTTATTTAATTAAAATGAGTGTGCGAATTTACGCGCACGTTCAGCTTTAGAGTAGTAGCAGGCTAATTGATGGCCTAATGAAAAACTAATTCTTATTATTATTATTTAGGCTGTGAGTTTCATTCTAGTCCATGCAATAAATGAGTTTATGAGACGGTCAAGGTTGGAATGTGTATGAAATGGCATCCGGATTAAAAATAGAGTTTTGGAAGGTAAAAAAAGTAAATGTAAAGTTTCACCTGGGGCACACACGTGATGCTCTAAACAAAATCCCATTACCTTCTAACAGAGAATTATCTGTAGAGCATATTTTTTTAAACGCTAAAACTTATAACACTTTTCGTGTATACAAGCAAAGCAGTCATCGACGGGAAGGCAGTTTTTGGGATGTGGATCCCATTACAATAAAAGAAAGGTGTATTGGATAGACAGAGGAATTGCATATATTTTATTTACATCCATAATCTATAATTAGCAAGTTTCCTGGATATTCTTTTGAATGACTGTTTGTCATGCAGACTTGAGAGTTTGTATGTAGTAGCATGATGGTTATATTGGTTCAGTCTATTTCAGTCTGGTTGTCCAGCTGTTTAAAATATTCAAACTGTAAATTATGACTCCCGTTCTCATCAATATTCCGTTTTAAATGGGCTCAGTCAGAAATAGCCTCAACCACTCATTACAATTTTTACTAGCACTTTTTTCCCTTCTGGACATTTAGCTGGAGATTCCACTTTAGCAAAACAACAGCATTATGATCATCACATGTTGCTTTTACAGATTTTATTTTATTTTATGCTCTCCTCCCAATTGCCAAAGCTCGACCAATGCAATGGTGGAAAACATGCATGATGTTTTAGACACAGGCCACCAAATCACATTATTTGTTTTTATCAAAATGAAATGAAGGGAAACGGGAGTCCCTATATCCTCACGTGAGGGCTTTGATAGTGAGATACAGGTAAATGAATAATGTGTACAATTTGATCCTGATGTAAAATCCTCTTCCCGTCATTTTCCCATGCACTTCCCATGATATAACGGGGTTCATACCGGAAACTCTGAAGAGTAAAACGTAGTTTTTATCCTTTCAATTCCGTAATACCCCGTTGTATAGGAAAGTTCAGGGGAAAAAGTACAAGTATTTTCCGTTTCTGCAACAATTACACTGACAATCGTCAGGGTTATGTATGGTGGGTGGCTCAGAGGAGAAACAGAATTTACATTTTACACTTTCAAAATTGTGGTATGATGCGATGGGTAGGAGTATTGAGCTAATACTTGTAGAACTAGTTTCTTAAAGAATTCCATAGACTTTATTGAGATCATTCTTTTTTTTTCTATGTAGAAAAACTTCTTTCAAAAAAAAGAAAAGAAAATCCGTAGTTGATATTATGCTGATGAGACAAAGGACATTTGAGATTTTTTACTGCCTCTCTATACAAATATAGAGTTCTCAAGGATTTCCAAATGAACCATATTAATGGACGCACATTATTACATATGCTTTTAGCCCTCAATTTGTGTAAATCTAGCAGCAGATGAAGAGGCTGCAAGATGCACTCCCACCTTCCTTGTCTCTCTCTTCTCAAATTACACATCTTTGTTGGCCTTTTTTCTCCTATTCATTCAAATACTACCGAATCCATCCGTGCATTCATTCATTTTTTTCCGCTTATGGACAATCCCTGCTTGCTACTACTACAACTACTACTGAACCACCTGAACTAAAGCATACCACCCACCAATATCACAAAATCGCGTTTGAAAAAGTTTTTGAGGCCTGGTTGGTAAAAAAGATCTTGACAAAGAAGAGCTCATTAGCACAACTTTGCCGTGGAATTCATGTAGGTAGTCATTGTTTCCATGTAGAAATAGGATCATCTTTATTTTTTTTTTTTTAAAGAACTCAAATGTTCACTCATCAGTTCCATCCCGTTGAAGAGAGCAAACAGAGTGGGGCCCTATTTTGGAGTTGTCATCTCACAGGGAAAAATCTGCGCAGGTGCGCATTTACTTCGGTTCACACGGATCGGCTTTTGGGGCATGTGAACAGCTTGAGGGCTCTCATAATCTCCGCTCCGCTCGTATATGTTTTGGCTCCTTAAATAAAAATGCACACACCGGAAGTCTCAAGATGAAACGGAGGGATGAGCCCTTGTTAAGAGAATGGCCTGCTGTTACTATTATTACTTATTATGATTTTTTCTGTTAGCTATGATGCTGTTAGGTCCACAATATCAAATTACTTTTTTCTCTAATAATAATTCAGCTTTCTTAATACAGGATTATTTCACCAGGCAAAGTCGGAAATGGCAAGCTAGTCCTAACACGAAATTTAATAATACGGTTTAAAGATTACAGAAGGAGATGAGGAGAGGAGACTCGAAAAGGAGAAAAAAAAGTGGTTCAAGTGAAACCAGTAGTATCTGGTCGTCCAAAAGCTGTGGCGTACACACACACACACTCTTCTTATCTCACACACATTTGCCATTTGAATATATTGTAATTCACCAAGTCAAATATATTCTAATGACTTTTATTATTATCCTTTTGCAAATGCTTGCCTTGCCTGCTCCCTACTCTTTCGCCTTACTACCTTAAATATATCCGAAATAATTGTTGTACTTTCACAAAGCATAGTACAGTTATCACCGTATATAAGTAGTCTGTTTTCTCATCGTTACTTCTTTTTTCTCTCTTTCTCGAAGCAATTACCCCAGTCAGGTCAGATTGTTTACGTTTGCCCCAATACAGCTCTTTCTTTGCTTTGCAATAAGTCAGAGGGTGTCTACTCAAGGATAAATTTTTACTGTTTTGATGAACGAGCTCGTCTCTGGAGAGGATCACAAACAAAACCACTGGTTTAAGACAATTACCTACTACCTGTTATCATCAGGCCCAATAATGAAGTACAATCATATTATCAAAAGAAAAGTTGTGTGGACTTTGTCTAGTATTAGGTTTTTGTGAAGGGAGTTTATTATTTATATAGTGCTGTTTTGCTTTGCCCATTTCAACGTTTTCACTCTCAACCGCACATCCATCCCTCGCGTTTCAGTGCATGCACAACATCATATCCAATCCTCATCCCTCCCTAACCAAAACCCCCACAACTTGCATTCCACTCTATTAGCCAACTCCATCCAAAAATCCAAAAAGTTTGTCTGTAGTGGTTTATCCCGGTATGTATGATGATGATGATGATGATGATGGGGTGCATTTCTCAAAGGTAGTACAAAATGATAAAGATAAAACATGTCCATGCGAACGAGTATATGAGAGTACATAATATTGTTCACAAAATTTTGTTTGTCCTGAGTGCCGTTCCCGTCGTCGTCCTATGCTGCTGTTTTTTTATTACAACGTTATTATTGCGGTTCCACGAAGAAAATTACTGTGTAACTAGCACAATATAGACAACATGGAGTGAGTGTTTAAAAAAAAACTAGGGAGTAAAAAAACAGAGTAAATACCCATACACATACACACACACATATATCATCATTCCTCATTCTTGCATGGCCACTTGAATCAAAAATCTTGTTTTGTTATCCATGCATGTTGCTTTCCTCAACAAAAATGTTTCCACTTAGCTCTTCCAAACATATTATGTCAGAGTTGAGACTGTTTTGTGCAACCTAAAGCAAAACCTGCTTACAGGTCTATCTCCTTCCCACAAAAAAGATAATATTCTTTATATATATATTATGATGATGCTCTTCTC
The DNA here is from genome assembly GCA_036850665.1 of Dicranocentrus wangi. Lineage (NCBI taxonomy): Eukaryota > Metazoa > Arthropoda > Collembola > Entomobryomorpha > Entomobryidae > Dicranocentrus > Dicranocentrus wangi. The sequence goes on along the minus strand of JAANSN010000108.1, from coordinate 53,513 downwards.
AATCCTTATTTTTCCCTCTCCTTCGTATTCTTCCACCTAGCGAGGTTCATATAGCAGCAGCGCACCACAGATAGTAAAGTACCTGTACATTAGCGTCATCACACTCACTCAGAGAGAGAGAGAGCAAAAAAAAGTTAAAGAAACAAGTTGGGATTTTTGCAAAGTAAAGCAGCCAGGGAGGATAACCCGTTCTCACACGAACGAAGGAGCAGTAAAAAAATGTGGAAAAATCATGCAAGCTCTCTTCTCTCTATACATAGCAACCTTTTTCTGCGGTAACATAATATGTAGGTATACCATGTTCCAAATAATCTATAGAGCATCTAACACCAATCTTCTTGTTGCAACTCTGTATATACATATATTTATATATAAGACGTTAGTTTTTAGTTGGATAGTTTAGTAGTGAGACTGCGCTAGCATTCTCCTGCCCGTTTTCGCTCTCAACTACGTTGTTCCGTTCTCTCTGCTGTTTTTTTCCTGTTTGTTATTGTTACCTGTGCTCATCAGACTGATGATGATGATACTTCCATCCGCGCAGCTTCACTGTTTTAATAGAAGGGCTATTAAGCGAGAGGGATTTTTTTAAAGAGGGGATTTCTTATTAAAGGGATTTACATGTCGTGCGATTTATTATATCATCCCAAGAAAAAAAGAGCATAATATATTTTCTTGTCATTGCCGTTTTTATTATTTACCGTGTGCTTACTTAGTTAGCTACTTGCTATATTCTCACAGAGAGGCTACAGATATTATGATTATTTTTCTCCATGCTGGGATGGATGGTGTGACGTGACGCAACAAGTAGCTGGAATATAGCATGATGATGATGATGATGATGATGAACGTGCAGTCTCGCTAAAGAGCAGTTTGCAGCCTACCATCATCAATATAAAGTAATCAGCATTGTGTACAGCTTGCGAGAGAGAGAGAGAGAGAGAGAGTCAACCTGCTAACACTGATTCCACTAAACAACTAACGGTCATATAATAAAAAATATATCATGGGTACAAGAAAACTCCTTTTGCGTGCTTCGCGTTAAAATCCTGTCCATACCACTACTTTTTTGTTTCCATGTTTCTCCAAGCTAGCTGCTCCTGCTCCTGCGTTGAGTAATTGTGGCCGTGTGGGATGAATGCAAAGGGCTGCTGCAACCACAACACGCTTAAAAATACACCGTAATACTTTATAATGAAGGGAGAATCCTAGGTGGAATAAGTAACGAATGGATGGATGGATTACACAACCTTTTTTTGTTATCAAAGTTGCGGGGATGCTCGTCGTTGGAGTGCCTCAGGCACGTTTTTAATCCTTCTTCTTCTTCTTCTTGCCGAGAATGAAAGAGATACAAATGTGGTTGAAAAAAGTAAAGAAAATCAGAAATCACACACGTCATCCCCCTCTTTTCATTTGCTGCTGTGATTTTTTTTTTGGGATATACTATATGGGGATGGTGCTTTGAAATGCGGAATACGACGGGCACGGATCAAATCAAATATATGAGCTTCCACAAACGAGCTCCCTCCTTGATTATTCCTCCGTTTCTACCAAAAAGTATTTGTTAAAAAGTCCTTGGACCCAAGTGGTGGCGAATGGCAATGCCCAAAGGTGATACAGAGTTTTGTTGGCGCGGTGGAGGAGGAAAGTTTTATAAAGTGAGAGTAGATTAGAATTAGGTTCGCTAAACGGGAAATTAGTTAACGAGCTAGTAGTAGTGTAAAAATCCGATGAAATTAACCAGGGAATTTTAGGCCCTATTCTTAAAACGATTTTTGTATTCCCCTTCTTCTCCTTTCAATCGGCAAACAAGGTAAAATCATCATGAAAAGGCTCTCTATTGACAACTGCATTTTATTTTGTTGATTTGGTCTGCGCGTACAACAAAAAATGGGAAAACGTGAACAACAGATTTTCTCGTTCCATCCAAGTGGAAATCTTCTAGCAAAAGCCAGTTTGGCAAGAATTTCTCATTGCAAGGGAACAACGCTTGTTATGTAACATTTACCAAGAAACCAGCGAGGCTAAGAAGAAGAAGAACAACAACGCTTAAGCGTGTTTTTAACTCGGTATAGAAGAGAGAGAGACTTCAGAGCTCTGCATCCGAACCAGCCTGACCAGTATTCATCGAATCATGATTACGACGGACCAGAACTGACAAATGAAATCAAAAATCCTGTCCTCCTGCTTCGTTTGCCTTGATTTCTTTCGTATGCACTCTCCTCTGCAATATATATATATTTATAATGCTGGCTAGCAATAGCAACCCTTTCAGTTTTTAACCGTTCTTTGTAAACTCGCCAGAAGGGAAATTCAGTCATCAATAATACAGCAAATATGGTAGCTGCTGCAACCAGTTCCCGCTACTCAGCCCAGAATTCTTGATTTCAATATTGACTACTGAAAGTGGACGTGTAGTCGGGTTTGGTTGGTGGTGGAAAAAGGAGTCCATACCAAAAAAAAAAATTGTTGGTTTTTTTTGTTTCGTTAGCATCAACAAAATAGCCAAGCCAAGCCATTACTTTTTATATCCAGAGAGAGAGAGAGAGAGAGATCCCCTTCGTTAGCTAGTAGCTCCTGCGAAAAAGTTGTGCCGATATTTTGCTGACGTCGTCTTATTGTGTCCAACGCGTTTACTCAGAATTCTCCGGGGAGCACTCACCAATATAATACCACAGCAAAATTGTTACACAGGTGGACGGACGGACCATCATCATCATCACCATCGTCCCTCCCCGGCCCATCATTGGCATTCACAACTTTATTGTCCTCTTCTCATTTTTATATTTACATTACCAGTTTAAAATGAGAAACAAGTCGGTGGTGGTGGTGGTGGTGTAGGGAAAGGTGGATTTTGTTTGTGCACTTGCGAAAAAAAATTCACGAAACTAATTTATTCGCGAAAAAATCCTCTATTCTACTTTTTAACTTTCTGCTCGCTCATTGCCGTGTAGTAATACAAATAATACACATCATATTTTGATTCGGACCCGTTCCGTCTCTACCTGGCTGGCTACCTCTCTGCCTCTTCTTTCGACGACGACCACGACGACTTCGTTAGCCATCCCATATATTATTTGGCTAAATTGGCTGCATAGCACACAATGACACATCTCTCAGAGAATTTATAACTGCATGCATAATGGGAACGTGACACTTCAGGGTCGAGCATTGTGCGGACAACTGTGAGTTCCAGTATGAACCACCACCACCACCACCACTAGAACACTCCAACTTTTTAAATGTTAAGGTGGAATAAAAGAAAATGCGAACAAGGATCCAGTGATTTACCGCATCATTGTCTAGAAAATGTAGAAAATGAACCCGAGCGCTCTATACCTTTTTGATTACTCTCGCCATCCATCCCACAATATATATATATATTAGTAATGATACAGTCCAAAAGTTATCTAACTGGGATGTGTTGTTATTTTTCACTTGAAAAAAAAACCTGGATCTACTAGGTATTGTATTTTCATTTGCAGGATCAGAAAAAATCCAGATTTATGTAGTCATCACGTCAAAAAATAATATCACTAACCCTCTCCATCTGAATAGGTAGTGTACAAAAAAGGGATAATATAGATCTGTTATGTCGTGTAGTCTCTCTCTCTCTCTCTCTCTCTCTGGTGGAGTGTGAGTCAAGTAGCAAAAAAGCTATTGACAATGTCGGCAAAGCAATTACATTTTTATATGAGGTTGTAAAAAACACACCGTGTACAATTCCATTTCAACTATGAGGCCTTCTCTCTCTCTCTCTCTCTCACTCTCCACCCGACACAATCATTAATTTGAAAAAAAATCGTCCATTGCGAATGACCGTATTCAAGTCGGAGAGTAGTAGTTGAAAAAAAATGTATGTAATCCTTTTTGTGGTCATGTCGTATGGAGCACGATATCTTCACACAATCATTAAAATAATGATGATGATGATGCTATGCTGGAGTGATGTGTAGCTAACGACTTTTGCGAATTTCAAAGGATGCAACGAAGTCGGATGAATTGCAAAACTTAATGCCGGGCTGGTGTGAATACCCTATGAGCAGTGGTCCACTGGCGAAATGTATTTTTAAGGGGATGAAGTGGGTCCTTTTTTTGAAGCCCATCATGTCACACTGTGAGATCCGGGGAATATGGGGCCTAATAATGATGAGCACAATTTGGATTAGATGAGAGGAATAGGTATATACCCAGAGTTGATGTTTAATAGGACACACCCGCTTCGGCTTGATAAGCCATCATCATCATAATCATCATCGGAGGACCGCGTTAGAAAACTTGACTTTTTCAATCCAAATTATTAAATTTCACTCAATTCTCAATTTACGTTTCCCACACGTTTTCTTCCTATCCCAATTTAAATTTCAAATGAGCCCTTTTAATTCGGAAAAATGCAAATTAATTCTACTTCATATTATGGATGGAGGAATGGACGACGGGACGAGTGCACTCTCAACAACTCCCATTGTCCACAAAAACAGCCAGTTTGCATTTAACAACAACGCAACGATAAAAAATAAAGCTGTGCTGTGCTCCTCTTCTTCGATTATATGATGCGAGACGACTTGCTCAACGAAATTTTTTACAAGTCTAATAATAAATTTTGGTATGTACACCATATAGGGAGTTGCTCTATTATGTCATTATTATTGCACCGCCGCGCTCAGGTAGGTAGATTACTTTAGTAAAATGATAGTAATGATAACCCGTCTTCCATCCACCACAACATCATCTCATCTACATGGCATATTATTATTATGCATTCCCCTAAACAAAGAGCCTCTTGAGCTCTCGCTCGTGTAATGGATCAGCTTAGACGTAATAATAATATGCAAAGAAAGATTAAAATCTGAATAGCCGATAGATCCAACAACAGGGCTCACTCAGAACAAAAAAAAAAATATATATATATCTTTATGAGAAAATGGACTCGCACTCTTCTTCGGTCGGTCATAAACACACACACTCCACATGTAACAAACAAAAATCTCGACTTTTATGCTGGTACTGGTCCTTGTTCATCAATAGCTACGGTGGTCCCAGTTATTATTATAACGCCGTGTGATCCCGTAGAAAACACGAGAGATAGTGAGAGTTGCATATCAAAACCCCACGACGACGAGCAACGACGGCAATGGCAATACACCCTCCAGTTATAATAATTTGCATAGAACATAGAAATGATGAGCCGATGACGATATTTGGTTCCCTTTGTTTGTGAATAGAAGAATGCAACCATAACGCCATTCTTGAAGAAAAAAAAGCTTATTTTGGATGTATTGTCATGTCAGCAGGAGGAGGAGGGCATACACATGTATATACTTAGCAGCTCAAGAAGAGTAGTGTCGCTATATCAACACTGCTGCCTTGTCGCTACAAGTAGATTAGTTTTTGTCGTGGTGGTGGTGATGGTGAGCTTATAGAGCTAGGTGATAAAATTATGCAAACGAGTTTTTTTTCTCCTATTTTCAAAAACCCAGTTGCCAAGGTCACGTTGCCCGTTTCGACCGCTAGCCTCTTTTTCCATTAAAGAATAATATGTGGTAGTGAGCCTACTGATGATGATGATGTGCAGCATGCAGAAGTGAGCCCGGTACCGTGTGTCGTGGTTCAAGTGGGGCTTGCTAGAGAGACCACATTTTTAATCCGGTAATGTATTGTTTATTGCCTACGGTAATAATGCAGTGGGTAGAAATCAGGTCCAGAGAGCGAGAGAGAGATGCAAAGAACAAGTTGATTGTTACATTACAATGGAGGAGAATCACCAGAAAATCGCTGGAAGGATGGATGCTGCTCATCATATGTGTACTGCGGTTCTGTAATGACGGTACATGAGCGCCTCCAAAAAACGAGTTTGATGCCTATGCCGTTTTTAACTTGGGAAGAATGTCAACTAGTTTGTAATATTTTGGTTGCGTCGTGATGGGATGAGATCAAGATCAAGGCGATTCATGAATCTCAATTTATCACCGACTTTTTTTCTCCCATTCTTGAAAGATATATGGCATAAAAGCCTTCCAGTGGGATTATTAAATTGCAATGTACGTAACTGGTAGGGAGGGAGTTTCAGTGCAAGACATGCATAATATTTTCATTTTTATTACAAAATTTCCCTTTGGACTCCGCGATTTGAGTTTATTATAATGCTGCTCCGCGGAGTATGTACATTGAGTACCTACCTAGCTGGCTCGCGGACGGAGTCACGACGACAATAATATGATGAGCATGACGAAAATCCCTGGGTATTCACGATTTTGGACAAGATTTGTGGAAATATTGAGCATCACAGGGAAAATTGGAGATGAAAATAAATTTTTCGCAGGATAATATAGGACGCCGTATAGTTTAGTTTTGGTATGTGGTGCATTGTTTGGCATCCCATCATCATCCCCACCGTTGAAAACACGAGCTATATGAATGACTGTTATAAGGATAAGATCGGCTTCGACACACACACACACGTACCAATTATTCTCAATTGAGAACAGTTTCAGGCGATGATATTTATTGGTCGATTTTTTGCCGTCGTGGTGATGGTGATATGATGATGGTGTTGTTGTGCTTACATAGCTTGAAGGGGTTGGCAAAGGTATGGAACATCTGGCTCCAATTTGGGACTTGTCAATTTTTACATTGTTATTTTGTAACAACTTGGCTGGCTTTGTAATCAGCCGATTAAAAGTGTTTAAATCAGAGAGAGAGAGATTTTTTATTACCCTGCAGAGTTGGCTTTTGTCTTGGAAAAACCCAAAGTGACATGGTGGATTGTTGATTTAGATTGGTTTTCTTGAGGACAAAATCGTACCGAGTAGAATTCCTTCCCTAAGAAAATTTTTTATATAGATTTTATTCTCCAAGTTTTAAACTCGACAATAACAACGGTTTTTTTTTCGAAAAGAAAGGCATCGTTCAAAGTGTAGCGACCAGCGACCAACTTTTGAGATTTTTCCCCAAGGAAGAAAAAATGAAGTACAATATTTTGAGCACATGATGTAGTAGTAAGAGTAAGTGAGGCTCCTTGTCGTATGATTATCATCTTTATCATCATCTTTCCTCATCATCCAGCAAGCAGCTCAACTCAAGTCGAGGTAGCTTTAACCAGGGGAAAAAATCTGAAACTGTTCTTATCTCCACTCCATTTTTTTTTCTCCTTCATCTATACTTTCGACGAGGTTTAAAGTGGTCCAGTTTATTATAACAATAGAATTTTCTCTTATTATTCTACCCCTTTTGCTCCACACACACACACACACACACACACACACGGAATTGATTGTGAGTAGAGTTTTTTTTTATACCGTAAGTCATTGAAACGAGAGCACCGTCGTCATCCCAAGATTGGTGAATCTCTGTCGGGAAGAAGATGAAATCAAGCCCAGTGTTTACCGCACACCATCCATCCATCCCCGGCCCCTTATATGCATGAGGTGAGGGTAGAAAGAAAACACTCGAGAAGTTTTTTTTTCATTCAACCCTTTAAAAAAGTCGACCCTCCTTAGTGGTACCGTGGTCGTGGTACCACTTCCACCAAAAAAGGCACAACAGACACGGACGGCAGCAGCGTAGACTTGAGAAAACTCGTTAATTACATTGACGTGTTGATGTTTCATTTCGTGCTGGGCTCTCTTGGTTGATACACTAGGATATTTTTTTTATAAGGATAGCCACGTCCTTATGTGCTGCTGCCTGTGTTCCCCAGCCAAGGTCCCTTAATCCTTCCAGGGTGAAAATCCCTACATTTTTTTATCGTGGTGGAACAAAAAAAATATTGGTTTTGATTTATAGGTTCATCTGCGCGGCATTAAAAATCTCAGTGTGGGCATTGGGAGGAGAGGATCCGTTCCAGCAGAAAAAACGGGATAATTTTGGTCTTATATAAGGAAAAAATATTATAGTAATTTAGTATTTTTTTCTAATCTTTGTATGGATTTCGTGTAGGGTAGTTTCTCATTCTAATTGTGCGGTAGGTCTTTCAGATTGGTTTTTAATCAGACGAGGATGAGAAACTGTGGGAAGTAACGTGTACAGGCAGGCATGATGATGATAATCAGAGGTGAATCTTTGTTTTATTGACTTTTTTTGTTATTGAACCAATAGATTTTCCAAGTTTTAAGAAAATCCTCTGATAAATCATTACTCAATTTTTCCCTTTTAATAAGAAAAAGGGGTTTTTAAAGATAAGAGGAGGAAAGTGTTTAAAGAAAAACGATTTTTGTCGAGATAAAGGCCCTTGTCGGAATCAATGTAAGAAAAACGAGAGAGGAATAGATTTGATCAACTTTTCAATTTAGTTTACGGCTTTGAAGGAATTAATTGCGTGTTTGGTTGGAGTTGCTCACTTTTTTTGTAATTTAGAGTTTTTGGGACATTTTCAGGTTTATGTTTCTTTACAACTAAAAAAGTTTTTGTTGGCATTTTATAAAAAAGTGTGGAGTGGAATGGGGTAGCCCGCATGAAACAATGTGTGTGCCTTAGAGCAAACCTCCCAGATGCAGTCAGAAACCTTTTCCTCGTTCGTTCTAAAAGTCCGCACACTTGGTATCCTTCTTCAGACAGGTGTAATAAATGGATATAAAACAGGAGGAGAATTTAGAAGTACAGAAGAAAAAAAACTTTTTCTTTTTTGGTTGAGGTAGCTCAGGAACATTGTGTTCAATGTGCCTCAAAAATTTTCCAAGGAAACCAATTCCGGCTCCGTTAAGTAGTCCAGGGTCATCTTCCTCATCATATAGTTTTATTAAGGGGCTATTCAATCGAGAGTTGAGGAAATGACAGGACAGACAAGGATCATCTAGCTGGACAATTTACTTAAGCTTCAAAGCCGTTTTCTCTTGCGTGCAAGGCAAATTTGCCTCTCTATTCAATTTCCTTTTGAAAGGACTGATGAATGACTCTAGGAAGGAACACGGTAGAAGGAGGAGTGTGCATTGTACACGGTTTCCAAAATATACATACAACCGTTTTGTCTTTATATGCGTCCATCATCATCATCATCATGACGAGTCCCTTCACTCACTTGAGGAGTTGGTTGATTGAACCCTTAAACCCTGAAGAAGACAGGGAAAAAAAGAAAGCTTTGAATGGTTATGACAGGAGTATGGTTTGTTTTTTTGCCTTTGAATGTCCACTTTTTGAGTGAACTACATGTGTCCACAGGTTAATTCTAGACGAAAAGTGTAGTGGCCCGTACCCTCCTCCCAAGTATCATATTCCTTTTCTTGAGCTGAACTTTCTCTGTAAAACTTCAATTCAAGGGCTACTTGTTACAGATATGGGGAGTTTATTGTATTTTTAGAATGGAAAATGCATGCTTCACTTCTCTTCGTCACAATAGGAAGGGAAGGCAAGGCATGTGACCAGAATGTGTATGGATTTTTTAGAATGCACCATGCATAGTAGACCACTTAAGTCTTATTTCCTAAGGTTTGGATGGAATATAGCAGAACAAATGGTACCCTTTAGCTTTTTTTACTTTCGGTTGAAATATGACCAAGTACAAAAAATGGCTTTTAGCAGCAGAAGAGCTTCTTGGAAAGGCCTGTAGTTGCTCATTGCTCCCAAGTTTTATTAGACACTTTCCGCTCGGCGACACAAAAAAATTCAGTCACTTCTCCTGAACGTTATATACCTAGTTAGCAGAAGAAGAGGTTAGTCATTCCAAGTTTGAAGTACAGCTCAATTTTATACACGCATTCAATCAATACATAATACACTGTTTGAATTTTGATGGATAAAGTTAGAAGCTACCATAAGTCCAAATCAGGGTCATTTCTATGCAAACTTTTATTAGCCGCACATACATATTAATTCTCCATCATCCATCATTATAATATCGAGCCCAGAGTTTGCCCCATAGTTCAATATTTAAGGGTTAGGACTAGGACGGAGCTAGCCAACAAATCAACTCATCCGTGCCGTGTAATACTTCCTCCTCAGACATACGTTTTCTGCACATTTTTACCTTCAATATGACCAATCCCACTTTCCAATCACTCTGTCCATGTATGAAAGTAGAAAGGCCATATAGCTTGAAAAAAATCCTTGTCATCATGTCGCCGTCCATGGTATGGAACAGAGTAAAAATAGGATAGGAAAAAAAAAGTTTTCTCACTTACTCGCTATTCACATTATGCATACAGAGGCAAAACTCTGACATCTGAGAGCTCAAAATCTAACGGTTAATTTGTAAGCAAAAAGGAACAAACTTCTCTTTTGTAATGCTGAAAAAACTGGTTAGGCTGAAAAATGCATTGCATGCCTGCCTCTCTGCTGAAGTACGGACGACGGACGTGCTTTCATCATCCCAATCACAAGCTTGATTCATGGGAGCAACAAACGTACACAATGTACTGCTCCGATGCGAGCGATTCCAAGAAAGGATTGGATTCAAAAAGCCTCAAGTTTGCATGACTGAGAGACATGATGATGGTGGGGTGGTTTGGTTGGTGAAAAATAAAATTGAGAAACAATTGTCGTCATCACTTGTACAATTGTTATATATCCTTCACGCACTTTTTGTGTAGAAAATTGGATTTTTTTTTCGCCAACTCGATAAAAATTTTCTTACCCAGTAATCTTTCCTTTTTGTTTACTACATAATGCAAAAAGAATCCATGCGTTGTTGTTGGAAATATATAATAAAAACGAGTATCATTTGGATTATATTATATATGACTTTCTTACAAGTAAGTATCATACCTACCATACCATGCTATGAGAGATGTAGAAAGCACTTCTTGACTTTGCTGAACAGCGAGCGATGCTCAAGATAAAGGGAAAGAAGCTAAATAATCTTGTGATAATATGGAGTTGCTGGCAATAATATAATACACATAAGTATATAGAGTTTTGCGTCTCCACCCAAAAGTAGTCTTCCTCCACGATGGAAGTACGTGCCTCCTCTCGAAAAAGAAAAAAAAATCTCTACATTTTTGTATATTTTTTTAGCTAAATAATATAACGCTACAATGCATGCTAAAAGTTTGGAGCGGGAGAGAATGCGAGAGACTGAGACTATTCCACGTACATCGCATCATATATATTTTCAGTGTAGTGCGGATATGGGATTATCATCCCCATGCGCCTGAGCTGATTATGATCATCTTCTTGATAGAGCAAAACAACATGAGCAATTTCTTTCTCTCTGGGCGAAAAGAAGAGAGAGAGAGAGAACTCGAATTCCGCAATATGAAAAACCTCCAACCAAACCAAAGAAAAAACCAAAGGCAACCAACCACTTGTTTCCATTCCACACACAAAAAAAAAACAAAAAATCCATCTTTCATTTTTACATTACACACTTGAAATGAAACGAAACTCGGCGAAAAACCAACGGAATAGAGCGTAGGCAGAAAAAGGGAAAAACTGCACGGACTAACAGCAGAATGCAGAATCTCTCAAAAAAGGTTTAGTTTCTTCACGATAGACAATGATTCTTTACACATTTTCCCCCAAGGAACGTCTTTAAAAATTTGCCTATGCTGCTGGTCTGGTACTACTGGGTTGGGTATACGTACGACTGCAAGCCGTCGGTATTCCTGGTAGGATTCTCATTTTCTTGATATCTCAGGATTTACCCAGCAGTTTACCTGGTGGTGTGGTGGTGCACCTTGTTGCATTCATTATCTGAATGGATGGAATATCTATCTATCAGATTGTGGCATTTTATCCGTGATCCTTGACGAACTTCTCTGACTTGCCTTGATAGCCTTGCAATTTTTAAAAAAATTCTCTCTCTCTCTAGTTATACAATAACGATTCCAAGAAATTTGTCTGGGTTTTGGACAATCGGTTTTTCCTCAATGGGTACACAGTACACACGTAGTATAATATCGTAGCTGTTTTAGGTTTCTGTTAGGTAGTTAACCAAGTTGTATAGATTGTGTTGTTTTTTGTACAATTTTACAACTTTTTTTTGGCATCGTTGTCATCATCATCATGCCCATTTCATTCATCATCTTAACTATCAGACAGGAGAGGGGGTTACATCATTGAGTGAAATTTTTCATCCTATTATTATTTTCCATAGTTTTGCTTTGATAGAAAAAAAGAGTAATCACTTCGCCTGACTTGAGGCTCAGGCTTTGATCTTTTGCCTGGCACTAGGGTGAACAAACTGAATAGGACTTTTTGAATTAGTCTTTTGATAAAAAAAATACGACTTTTACAATCCAAGACTTTAAAAAAAACATGCCTCAGTCTTTGATTCATGACCACAGAAAAAATCATTTAGGCTTTTAGCTGAAGTAATATCATCGTACTGAGGTAAACCTTCTTAATGATCTTTTTTTTCTGTTTATTTTTCCTGATCCACAGACAAAGCCTCTCAGAGAGAACAATGTTTTTGCATGATTCTCATGTAATTTGGTTGAATTAAGGAGAACACGACGACGACGGGAAATAATTCATAATTCACGTAAGAAGGTTGTTGCTATTGTCAACATTGTCTCGTTCGTATTGTATTGTAGTATCCATCCACAAGTCAACCAACCTCATATCACTTTACGGAAGAGTGACAGGAAGCATTTAACAAAATTTCAGAGGGAGTTTTGGTCCGCCCTCAGAAATAAGCTTGATATAAAACAGAAGAATACCATGGTAATCGAAAATCTGGCGCTTGGGCGTGGATCTATATAACAAATTCAAGCATACTTCCTTTCATCAACTCCAAGACGTCCAAATAAATATCAATAATAAAGCTCTCTAGCTATCTGGCTGAACAAAGTCCTCAATCCACACAGACAAAACAAGCACAACACACTTCTTCTCATTAACATTCTATCTAGCTTTACTCATCTTATTCTGGGTAGCTCATTGATTACAAAAGTAAACATGGATTTCGACATTGTTTTGTCGTCGCTACATTTTTTCCGTGCATGTTAAATAGCACTTGGCCAGAGCACATTTATAGTCAGTGTCCCACTTTCAATTTATTTTTCGCTATTTTTTATTATTATTATTCAACTTAAAACAAGAGGGCTAACATTAAGGAGAAAGAAAAAAATATATATATGCTCATGCACAAAATACATGATGATAATAATAATAATAATAAACTCTGTATAAATATGACCTTGGCCACTTCCCCACACATTTCACAGTGCATTGGACACATCTTGCCCGATCTAGTGACAGTTTTAGCTTACATAAAAATGTAAATTTCTAATAAATATGTCGTGGACTCTACATGTGTGTGTGTGTGTTGTAATCACATTTTTTTGTTAGTTTTCATATCCCCGTGCGTGGCACAGATGCACAACGAAGGTAAAATAAAATAAAATAATAATATATTGAATCTCGCTAGGATTCAAAACTTTCGGGTACTTTGCTTTAGAGAAAAGCACAAGAAGGAAAAAAAAACTTTTTAACATGATAAATATCAATGCGCTGTATTAAATAGTAGGTTAAATAGTTGCTCTCTGCATATTGCTCCACTTCATGTTTCCTACCCTTTTTACTGAGTCACTAAGTCAAGGCTTCTTTACAAGAAAAGACACAAAATATATATTTTATGATCGTATCATGTGCCATAATTTTTCTTTCTCCTTTCTCGAACAACGTAAAAATGATTCTTTTGCTCGTGACGGGATTTTGTTCTGCTTATACATATTTTTTTTGTCTCTGGAAGCTGCATCGTCTTCTTATGACAGCAGTATATGCATACATGTGATGATAGCCGAACAAAGGGAATCGTGTCATCGCTTGTCAGCAGGCTCGGGTGGATTACATAAAAGCTGTAAAAGTCAATATTGGAGGAATTGGGTTGTTTCGTTAGGTACCGGAATTAGGGATGCGGATGTTATAAACATGCAGTTTACTTTTCTCCCCTTAAACCCCTCCCCCCCCACTCTGAATATTTCTCAATGGTTCTTGTGCCAGAATACCATTTTTTCGTGTTCCCATTTCCTACTATTGGGAAATTGGAACGTTTTTAGGTGCATCTTGGCGGAGCAAGAAGCATAGGAAGTATTATAGACACGCGCTTTACCTCATTACCATAAGCATATTCGAAGGAATCCAATGATTGTTTTTATCCTTTCTGGAAATCGAATTGACTCGTTTTTTACTTTTACAAAACGTTTTTACAGTTATTGGCAATTACCGGTTGAAGACATGTTTTTGGTTGTCAAGGAGTGAGTGTATCGAAAGGTGGTGTGTTAACTCGTGTCATCATTACGTCATTACTGTATCTACTCTCCAGGGAATTATATAGGATGTGGATGTGTACCGTCATCCAGTCATCTTTCAACTCCACACTCATCACTTTTCTTCTATCTCTCTCTCTCTCTCTCTCTCTATTGACTCATATTGCCATTGTAAAAAAGTCAATAATTAAATGCTAACTCATTCCTCTCGACACATCATTGTGAGCCATTTTTGCTTACTTTGGTTTGTATGTAAATGGCGGTGGCGGCGGTGGTGGTGGTGCTGGTGGTACAGCATTTGTGTGTTTACTGTGGATGTGGTTTGTCTTGTAACCGTAAAACGTTCACGTGATATCTTTTCATGGACGAATAATGTGTACCCAAGTTTTTTTTACACGTTTCCATTCCATACCTCCACCACATTTTTGTCCTACCTGGACGGCATAATTTATGGCATATTTTATGAGTACCGTACTCGTCCTCACTAACACTAACTGCATCAATATTTTCTCAATAGATAGCCAAAAGTAAAAATTATTCATGTTAGTTGTGGCTCGACCGAGAATGTATCAAAAGAGCAAACATTTTTTCTCAATGTTGCCACACACACACACACACATTTATTTCGTCCATGATGATGTATCAGTTGGAATAAACTGTAAGTTATTTCACTAGAAAAAAAACATGACGAATTAACAAATGCATTCGTTGGCGGAGGAGATGAGTGCACACAGGAAAAATTATTTGTGTGAATTTGACTTTAGTTTTTGCACACATGTGATAAAATGTAATTTTTGCAGGTGGGTTTGTTTCGCGACAGAGAGGGATAATGCAAATCTGCTTACAAAAATGTGATTTTTTGCTTTACTCCTCGCACAAGATAACGTACGTAGGTGCATGTAGTTAGTTTGATGATTTCCATTGAAAACAGTTGGAATGTGTGTAGCTGCGACAAAAATCCAGCAGCAATTATTACATTAGTGGATTATGGCACAATGATGGACTTTTTTTGCTAAATTTTTTAGCTACCTCTCTATCTCATCATCACAGACAGCTAGGTACCAGTCACCAACATGCTATATTATTCAATTTTTGGGTGTAATGAAAAAAAAAAGACAAGAGAAGTGAACAGTGTGGAGCTCGCATTTTTTTGTCTCACTTTGGAAATTCTCGTCTGGGAAAAAAATGTTCATTGTGAGAGATGACTAGGCATAGCTAGGTAACGAAATTCAATAGTAGTTATCCACCCAGCAGTCCATTCACGCAGACTGCGAAAAAAAAACTGTTGAATAACTTTGGTACTGTACTTTTTGAGCTCGCAAAAAAATAGATTATACATTATAGGTGAGGGCGAGTCATTCTTTATGAGATCGGAATAGTGATGATTTCAACCAGCAAATTTGGACTGATACACTACACCTGCATCAGGAGATAAATTTGAATTTTATTGGACATGACCACATTATAACTTTGATATAATAAAAGGGGTACTTGAAGAGACATTGAAAAGACATTAAGTTCAAGTTTGAATGCACAGTAGTGGCATCGTCGTCTTTTTTTTTTCATTCCATTTCGATTATGATTAATGATCATCGCATCAATCAATCCGGAGCATTAGTGGGCTTATAAGCCCTCAATTGAGACTCATCTTCTTGAATGATTCAACAATGAAAGGGATCATCAAGATGGGATTATTTTTCTTTTCAATCACGTACTCAATCCCATGAGTTGTGCGAATCAACACGTAGAGACACTAACTAACACAATGTATGTGGAGTAGACAGACAGAACGACAACTGGGGATCATCCTCTAAAAAAACATGCAGAGAGGTAAAATAGATAGGTATCATCGGCAGCACAAAATTTGGATATTATGAACTGCCTAAAAAATGTAGCAAGCGCTGCTAAGCGCTTCGCTCTGACAACAAAAACCTTTTGCGTTGCCTTCTTTTTCATGTGCAAATCTCCGTTGTAATGCAATTTTCACAGTCAAGTTCTTTGTCAAGTTCCATCCCAGCAGCAGCAGCAGCAGCACGGTGCTGTGCAGCACATACAGTTTGTATGAAAAAGAGGATGGATGAGGTAACGTTTCACTGGGCATAAAATTAGTGAAACCTTCACATGGATTTTTGCGAATCTCCCCTTTCCCCTGAGGCAGTCTTGGATAACAAAAAGTAAATGGATGGATAGTGATCATGATGATGATCATGATGATGGTGAAAAAGGACAGAAAAGTCATACGTGGTGCATATATTCTTATATAATGTGAAGTGTATAGGGGAATACTCTCAATTAGCTATTATACCTGTTGTCCATCATCATCATCCCCGTATAGCTATTTTTTATACCTGCTGCTGCTGCTAATGCCTCCATTCTTGTGATTTTTTTCTTCTGATGCCGTCTTATTACGTCGTCGTCGTCTTGAAAGAGCTCCATAATGATGCTCCACAAAAACATATAGGAAGGAGCGTTAAGCGAGTGGCAGGTTTTGATATGTGTAATTCCTTTTCGTGGTGTCTTATTATACATATACATATATTCTCCTTTTTGTAATGACCCTCATCGGGTTCGTTCACCCTTTTGCTGAAACACGCTATAAGGTACGTATAAAGCAAGAGAGCAGAATCCTGAAGCAGCAAACCCCCGCCCCCTTATTGTTAAAAGATTCCCCACCATGGGTAGTGGTGGTGGTGCTTCTCGCTCTTCTCAGGTCCAAAACTTTTTCATTGCGGATCACTCTTGCATGCAGGCTGCCAGGCTGTGCCAGAGCTCATGCTTATATGCTAAGAAAAATCATTACACCACGACGACGACGACGATGATGATGATGAGGACGACGCTTTCAGCAAAAGCAAAAAGACGGGAGCATTGCATGCATTATTATTGTATCATACCTGTGGCTCGGCTGTGGCGTGTATAACTCATCCCCATCCTACCTATCTGTCTTTAAATCCTTCTTGCATATATGTGCACATTTACTGTGGCTCTGCAGTCTTGGTCGCTCATATGCAAATGCATTCTCTCGTCGTGGAATTTCTGTTGGAAGGGGTTGAGAATTCTTCTCTCAGTCAGTGTTGCTCCTGCTCACACCTCACCTAGCTGTTCCACCTGTTACACACTGCACCCTTTTCCGTAATAATAGTAGTAGTAGTAGGCAAACACTCCATGCACCATGTCGTGGTGGTGTTTTTGGACGTCAGCTAGATTGTACTTATACGTACTGGCTCTCCTTATATGATTATGATATGGTTACCTGACTCCAATCTCAACGCCTTCGACGACTACGTGTTCGGAATGGAATCTGACGATATGGATGGACGGAATCTTTTACCAGACTCTGACTGAACGGTGAGGCGGTGGTGGTGGTGGTGGTGGTGGATGACTACAGGTATTAAAACGTTTCTCTACATCTACGTGATCCTCCTCACCATCATCATCAGACTCATCCACAAAGAATACCATTAGTTCCTTGGCTTAGGTAACTTACGGGAGGGAGAACAGTACAGCCAGTTATTTGTTCCACTACAGCTGTAACTTACATGTAACGTTGCTTCCCATTCTTGTTCCATATTATTTTTTTTCTATGGAAAATGTACAGCTTGTATGTAAATTGTGGACAGGTATAGCGGTGGTGGCCGTGGTGGTGGTGGTGGTGGTGGCGGCACTGGTACTGGTACTGCACTACTACCTCCGAGCATAGTTCTACATAATAGAATTCTTGTCAATCCAAGCCAATTTTCTTTTAACTCTTTGGGTGGCTTAGTCATGAATGGACATGTATATTACCTGTGTTCCCTTCTGCGCGACAATTTTCGTCATACATTTTAGCCCCGCATTATAAAAAAAATGTTCTAACTCTCTTATTCAGGCACACTCTTTGCAAGCCAGACAGGGCGTCGCAGAAAACAATAGCAAGAAGCAGAAAAAATCTATTATTATTATTATTGAGCTAAACCCTAATTGAATTTTCTAACTCCAATTTTCCTCAAGTCCCTTATGCAACAGCACTAATGCATCTACAGGGTGACGCATAAAATAATAAACACATAATCATCCTAAATGTTCACACTTTTTCAAACTGAATATTATCATGTAGTAGCAGACTGCAACTTTTGCATTTTTAGACTTTAGCATGGATACAACAGAGCGGGTTTCGTATTTTCCTCATTTGCAGCCATTTCTCATTAGCATATACTAATTGTCGAAGAGTATTCTTGGGAGGTATGAAGTACACGATAAAAATACTAATTTTTTCATAAATATTAAGGGAGACATTCCTGCCTTCCCGTTGTCACTCCTCGTGTGCGAGAGCCGACCTTGTTCCTATGTTTTACGTGGTGATTGATATACATTTTTGTTCTTTCAAACTGTGTATACAGTAGTAGTACCCGTGTGTCGTCTAACAAGATTCGCACAAAGATTTAGTCACACAGTTTTATCATCCAACTCTGCTAATTTACGTAGCCCACCAGCAGGTATGGAACATCATGCTGACGGTGGATTCAGCAGCCATTAAGTAAATTTTTATGTTTTACTTGATTGTTTTAGTGTTTCGCACTTGTGACGCATGTCCCGTCTGTCAGAGAGATGATGATGTGGTATACCTCCATTATATTATTTCCTTTTATCTTGGTCTATAATAGCCCACCGCCGCCCAAACTACGCAGATGAGTTTGATGTCTGAGAATAAAAAGGATTCCAACAGGAAAACTGATTATCATAATGATTTCATCATCATCATCATAGCCAACTTCATCCCGTTTCAAAATCAGAATTCATTGTATTCCATCCTCTGTCACCCCAAAAAATGACTTCTCTCTCACCACCATCTAGAAAGTGAGAAATCCAAGGACCTTTCGGTAAAATGGGGCAAAGTAGGCTATCCACCACCGTATCTCTCCTCTTTTCCCGTTTATGCGCTGATTCCCTACAAAAAAAAGATTTTTGCTTTCAGTTAAAAGTTAGCAGCAGCGATTAAACCAAGACTCCACCATACCATGAAAAATCTCTCTATATGAAAAAAAACTGTTTCTTTTGCATGATGCTGCTGTTCCTCCACAAAAATGCATGTGTGACCTAAAAGGTATAATACACTAGTCTCCTCAGAGAGGATTGATTTTTATAGGGAAAATCTTTTGAAAAACCAGTTATTCCTCGGGGAAGCAATGCATGCAAGTGACTCTTTGGGTCCATGCACGTAACACGAAATGGGCTTTCACGTTGGCATATAATTTTGTAATAGTTACTGCGCCATATGTTCATTAATTCAGTTTCAATTTCCTCTATACAACCTCCCCACAAAACTAGTCGTCGTCGTCGGTGATGATGAGGCTCTCATGCAAAAAGAGTGAATTGACAAGTTTTCCCTCAAGAAAAATGAGCTTCACTCTCGGCGGTTAACATTATATATCTGTATGTTTGTGTGTGTGGAAAAAACTTAACGGTTTTCATTCCTTGTTTTCCTGGCGTGGCAAAGATTCGTACTTTTTTTATTTGCTAATGTATTCCTCTACACAACATTTGTTGAATAATAATATGATTGTATACGGATTGTATAGCTTTTTTCCATACTTTTTTTTATACAAGAACTTATATATTGTTTTCACAGTCACAGTTTTCTGCGTCGAGAGAGCCTAGTCTCAAGACCAGGATCTGGGTTGTTGTTTCCCTCTCTCCCTCTCTCTCTCTCTCTCTTTGATCAAGCACAAGTGGCTTTATTACAATTTTCTCCTGCGCAAATCCATTCTCGGTCCCACAATGGAGGTTAGGTAATGCAGCTTTTGCGCACCAACTTTTTTCCTCGTAGTAGTGCGACCAACACAGCTTTTACATGTATCCTCCTCCGACATTTTTCTGTTGGGCTAACTGTGGTCTCATGGCTGACAGGTCCGTCGTCCACGAGGGAGCATGGAAATGATCATCAGCATTAGTGTTAAATTTTGTCCATGTCCATATGCGTGATGATAAAGGATAACGTAATAATTTCGGTGTTATTATTGCATACATAATAATTATTCCGATTATCACCATTCCATCGGCTCATCTAATTTCCATATATGAATTTGGCGATTCGCCTACAAAAAATTGGACCCTAAACATGGAGCATGGATGAAACCAGATTTAAAAAAAATATATACTATTATTATCATCAGCAGTCCACAGACCTCCACATAAATCTGTACCACTCGAACAAGGCTGACTAACTGCATTCCCATATGTTTTCTATAACAATCATGTTGTTTTTTATATACTCGTGTATACATTATCTTCTCCATCATCTAATCTGGCTGCATTTTTCTGATTAAATTTGTGTTACAACATGGAGTCGTTTTTTGGAGGCTGCACACGAAACCCCCCAACAGAGTACAGAGCTCCATGAATGACTACAACGGAAATGTAATAATAATAATAACAATATAATGTTTTCTACATAAAAAGTGGTCGTCTGGAACTGCATATAATAATACCATTGAGGCATGTTTAACTATTTTCCGTAAGTAGACTGCACTGTGGTATGCGTATGTGGTGGTGATCCTCTGATAAGGCGAGGAATATATAATGTGTGTCTTTTTATTCTCTTTGTTTGTGCGAGGAGGAGGATGTCATGCATGAGGGCCATATTAGGAGTTGATGTGGTATGTGTCTTATTGCACAAGCACCAACTACTTACTTCTACTACTCCATCATCGTATTTGCATACAAACGGCTTTTTGCATTGGCGTCACGGCATGGTTCGAAATTCTAGGTTAAGTAACTACGCAGTGAACCTGGCCACAAGATTCAATGAATAAATCACAAGGTGGATGTAGGCCGAGTTTTTAATATTGAATAGCCAAAGTCGGCTAATTAATATCTATATGGGAAAGAAGGGTTTTCTCGCGGTGATGATATTACCGGGTGGTTGGGGCGATTCCATTTTTAGATATAGGGAGAGAGAAAAAACATGTAACTATTTAGCAGATTATGGATTTAGCATGTCAGTTTAATCCAGTTTCATGGTTATTCCAGTAATACTTATTTGATAAAATACGAGAATGTTTTTGGAGGCGATAGGCAATGATAATATTATTATTACTGACATGGCAATGACAAGGCTGGCTAATGAAAGGATTGAGAGGTTGAAGCCCATTGATCACGACACGGGGCAACGAACTCCCATTCTTCAATTCCTTTCTGAATTATAATTTAATGATCATATTTTTTACTATTATTGCCATTACCTCCTCTCTGTGAAATGTATGAATCGTGTTTGGGAAACATGGCAATGATATCTCCACACAGCTAAAAAAAATTGCACCACACAAATACATTTTCATACGCATTATTGAACTGGGTTTTTTTGTCAACACAAACACACCTACAAAAATTTTTGATGTTTTTTCCTGAAAAAATATTGTCACTATAAGCTACAACTACTACTAATTACCACTACAGTAATATATATGGAATGGGTTTGAGAATGGAAAAAGTTTCGTAAATGAGCAGACCACGTCACTACCACCAACACCACGTTAAACAGTAGTAAAAATGCGGTGAATATCAGTGATGTACGATCCCAAATAGTAGCGACTACCGACCGGATAGGTGTGCTAAAAATGTACCCTACGCTTTATTGCGTGTCATTAATAAAAGCACTCGCGGAAAATACTTGCATCACATCGGACGTATTGACTAATACGTAGTACCACAATCATTAAAAGTTTTTCTTATATAATCTTCCGAAAATCAAAAAGTTACAGGGACATATATAACCGAAGGAAAATATTCGCACAGAATGTTATGAACTTGAACTTGGGATTCGATGCGTAATTTGAAATAACTCTTTTTGTGAACAGTTTGATCCTGAACATGTGCATCAGGTAAATGGTCGCTTTAGCGAATTACTTACTACTGCTGTCATGATATATATTTTGGTAAAGACAGTGGGAATACGTATTTTTTCCTTTTTGCTAATGATAGACTTGGCTCCCTCTGGTTACGGTGTTCTACAAAAAGGCAAAACAGACATGATTCAACTGTGAATACGACTATGCGTGCAAAAAATTGAATGTGAAAAATGTCAAATGGGATGATGATGATGTGGTTGATAGTGAGCAAAGACGAGTCATCATCATCATCATCATCATGAGAGCTTTATTGCATTTTAATACTCAAGATGATTCTGCTTGCGTCAGCCATTGTCTCCACTTTCCTGCACACACAGACACACACACACAAAAGCACAAAAGTAAAATATAAATAAGAAAATCTCAAGAGTCTTATCAAATAATCAAGATTTGAACAAGTAACTGACTGGAAGAGGCGGAGGATATAATATGATGTATGCATGGAGTATTGCACTTGAAATAATTTAATATTCTGCACTGTCTGAAAAACCATTATCTCAAAATATCACTTGTAACTGGTTTCCCTATCAAAAAGGGGTGAGATTGTTGACCATGGCAAAGAAAGCGAATTTTTTCCCAGGTTCCAAAAAGTAGTTGTATTTTTCGACGCGTTGCGTGTACACTATTGAAATCCAGTTGGTTCTCATAAGTGTTATTTTGTTGTTGTTATGTTGGAAGGATCATTATAGCTGACCTTACTCATCCCCAGTTCACTGCTACTAGCATATACCTCATATACATACATAGCAGGTTTATGGTCGGCTTTTTTGGTGAAGCAATTTTTGGTTTGCGTGATTCATGGAAAGTGGTGATGATGAGAAATTACAAGCTGATAAAAAAAAGTTTACAACCGAAATGCAGAAAGTATTGAACTTTTGGGATTGACCTTTTGGTTTCTTTCTTTAATTGCGTTGGAGAAACAAAGACAAGGATATGGCGTGCGTGTACTCAACTGATTTCTAAATGATAGTTAGACTGCGTGATATTTCGTAGGGAAATTGTTTGCAAATAATAAATATATTAAAATGGTGTTGGAGGTTTGGAGCAATAGTCTGCTTGCTTGATGCTTGTTATGATGATCATATTATGTGATTAAATTTATTTGGTTTTGATTGTTAACAGATACTGATGGAAAAGGGAGGAGAGGAGATTCTTCAATTTTAAAGGTTGACCCTTTGGCCCCCCTCAGACCATCCGTGATTCAGCGAGCCCCAGCACCCAAGTCTCCCAGTCCAGCGTCCCCGTTTCCACCTGAGCAGGATGCCCCGCTGGATTTCAGTCAAAGGTAAGTTATGGTCAACCTGAATGAAATGGCGTCGCCTGCCCTTGAATGCCCTTGCATATATATGTAACATGGGGGTATCTTTGATATTTACTAATGTAGCTGTGCAAAAGGAGGGACTACAGGTCCAGAGCCAACTGATTATGAAGGAAATGGCCCTCCAAGAGGAGGTAGAATGCAAGGCGGTGTTTCGTCCGGGAGTGGGTCAGGTAGTAAAAGCGGTGACGGTGATGGAATGGCCAATGGTGGTCTTAACAATAACACAAGTGATCCCCCAGCATGTCACAACAATGGGAACAATAACCTATCCGATATGGGAGGTACAGGGGGCTACCGCTTAGCCTCGGATCCTTTACCTCCCGTACACAGTCTAGGCCTTGGTGGACACTTTGGGTCGAATAGTGGGAATGGTGGAGGGCTCGGAGGAAGTTTCCTGACGCGCTACGATCCCCGCCAAACTGAAGCTCTCCTTGATGTATGCGTGGGCGGGGGAGGAGGGGGTCATTTAGGGAATGACCCGCTGCTTCTCCCGCTTCCGAGTCCAGAGTCATTATTGGAATTAGCGGAACTTTACCGGGACGACCCTCCAGCTCATGACGTTGAGACCCCCCAACCAGAGCCCCCACCACTACTCGCTCCCCTCACTCCTTTGGAACCATCCGTCAATAATAATTCGGAACATTGTTCTCGACAAGATGTCAACAATAGGAATAACGTCAACTCTCAGTTTGTCAATCGGAATACCAATGTGAACAGTATTCTGGATAATCATATACAAGGTAAGCAATGCACCTCATTGTCCTTATTTGCTAGCATGAATAGCCCAACCTGGGCGCATAAAGTCATGCATAACAATTTCGTATTGATGCACTCGAACGGAGACGAATCTGAGAAAATGTAAACCTGTGATAAACGCATAATCTAAAAAAAACGAACTCCTACTGAATTTCACAGGACGTCAACAGTTTGTTCAGCAACCATCGAATGACTTTTTCAATTTCGGAGGTTTCAACTTCTCAGATGAGTTCAGTGCCGCATTGGATAACCAACTGAGTCTCAATACCTCATTACTCGGAGCACCTGTAGCGAACAATTCCTCACCCATTGTTCCCCTGGGTCACTGCTCGTCACAACAAATGGTAAATTCCATTGTTGGGCTCCCGTCTCCTCCTATATCATCTCCTGCCCAAATCTCCTTGCCCTCCCCTCCCTCCTGTACAAACGATTCTGTTGATTCTCCTCCCGGTACCCCGCTCACTCCCATAACCGACCATGGCACCCCTGGTCCCTCTCCATCTTTCTCTGGAATGGTCCACAGTCCCGGCTCAAGCAGCAACGCGAGCCAGGCCCCACACAGGAGGCACTCGTCGGGTTCTTCGGTCAATGATATTTCCAGCATTCCATCCCTCCAAGTTCGGGTCTCCATTCTACAGCAACGGGTTAGCAACCTGATGTTTCTCTTTTCTAGACCCATCACTGCAGACCAAACCCAAAATATACAGAAAATCAGCGCAGCCCCTCTGCCTTCAGTCATCCTCCTTGTACCTTGTCTATCCCCCTTCAAATCCTGTCACAACAATTTACCACCCCTTACCACCAATCTCTATAATTGCCCAACTTCATCAATTTGATTTTTATTTATTTTTTCATTTTTCTTTGCTTTCATGCTCATAAACACTCACATCACATCACAAATTACTATCACAACTACTAATACACCAACTTAATAGATAAATTATATATTTTAAAAAAACAATATTAAGTATTTAAATTCTCTAAAGAAATTTATTTGGCTTCACAAAGTTAACCCTTTCTACCGCCGCCGCCAGGAAACAACACATTACATAAATATAAAAATACAGTTTTACATACAAGCTTTCTCGCAAAGAAACAATCTGTCAGCTAACCAAAAAAAACTCTTTTTCGCATGCTCTACCAAATAGTGACAAAACTAAGCTTGGTCCTTTCTTATTTATTCGTGTTTGAAAACAGCTTGGAATTCCAAACGACGCTCCCGTCGAGTTTGTTAATGGAGGTCATGGCATCAAAAACCCTCTAGCGTCCCGATCCCCCGAGCGTCATTCCGGAGAGAATGAAAAGCCTCGGAGTAATCACTCGGACCACTCTTCCGATTGCGGAGAAAGCTCTCGACCAACGAGTTCAACAGGAAATGGAAATGGGAAGCTTAGCTGTAGAATTTGTGGGAAAGCATTCAGCCTTCAAAGATTACTTAACAGACATCTCAAATGCCACTCGGATGTGAAGCGCTACTTGTGCACCTTCTGCGGCAAAGGTTTCAATGACACTTTTGACCTGAAACGTCATACTAGAACTCATACAGGTAAGCAAGCATAATATTAATTACTATACGACCCCTTTACAATATCTGCAGCTTTTTCCTAAGACATTTTCATATTATTATTGTACAATTGCTGGCCGACCTCTGACATTTGAGATTCTAATCGTAGCCCTTTTCCTGATTGTTGTTTCCCTTTCCATTTTTTTGTAGGGGTAAGACCGTACAAATGTAACATGTGTGAGAAGTCATTCACGCAACGGTGTAGTTTGGAGTCACACTGCTTGAAAGTGCACGGAGTGCAACACAGCTACGCTTACAAAGAGCGGAGAACGAAGGTGTACGTCTGCGAAGAATGTGGTCACACAACGGGAGAGCCTGAAGTCCACTACATGCACTTGAAGGAGAATCATCCCTACAGTCCAGCCCTTCTCAAGTTTTATGACAAGCGTCATTTCAAGTTCACCAACTCCTCATTCGCTAACATGCTTCTCCAGGTGCGATCTTAAAAACATACCCTAAAACACATTCAACCAGTTTTACACAAACCACATACGCACACATTACCAATGATTAGCTAGCTACAGGAGAAAAAAATTCAGACAAAAAATTATAGTTGTGTTATAACAGTAACGTTATATATGTTATTGAGTGAGAAAGTTGAGAAAATTCCATATTTCTAGCAAAAGAAGGGCAAGCCAGATTTATTTACTTTATTTACAGCATGATTTACATTTTTTATTTTAAAAAAACGTACACCTTTTACACATAATTAATACATAACAACATCTCCAACATATTTATCAATTTATTAAGCTGTATGTCATGTGTTATATTATAAACTACTGGAGATATATATAAAAAAACTTTGTACGTACATTTTTTTACACATAATCGATGTGAATTTTAGAGGCTTGGAAAAGATGTGGTTAGGAAGAAAACAAGTGTCCTCCAACTCACAGCCTCCTATATAGCCTTGCACTCCGTCTCTCCCCAGTTTTGATTAGTAAGACTCGCCACCTTAATGGCAATGCACAATCAAAAAGTCTTTCTTTCGGCTTGGAGGATTGTCTTTGTCTGTCTGTCAGTGTTTTGGAGAGTAGAGACAGCAGCAAGCTTTTTTTTTATTCAAATTGAATGACAATCCGGCCACTCTAGTCCAGAGAACATAACATGAAAATTTATATGGCAATCATAAAACAATCATGAAAAAGTCTGGAAACTTTACACAATCACTTAAAAATCCGACAAAAAGTAGAATTTTAGTTGATTTGGTCGGTAAAAGTGGAGTAGCTTAGGGAGCAGTTGAAAAAAGTAGATCTTTCAAATCCTGAAACAAAGATTACTAGCAGATGCAGTCTTGCTACAGTTGAAACGGGATGCATGATGATGATGCTATGTTATCCCATGATAAAAAATTTAGGATGTATATGTATTATATATGCTTCAAAAACACAAAGCACCTCTTTCCATTTCTGTAGGCATAATGAAAAATTAAATGTTTGCACGTTTGTGATTTGAAATTTTTGAATTATGCCATATTTAGTGAACTACCATGGGACCAATCCAGAAAACAATCAGCCTTTGAAACGAAACCCAATCAAAAATTCCAATCTCATTTTGCTACACACCATATAAAGTTGTGTCTTCAGTCTTAACCGCGGATAATAATGTGTTGTTATATTAATCATCGATAAAATTGAAACAGTGATAGTGAATGATATATATATATATATATACCTACCTATACATATATTATATAATAGATACTAACTAATAATTTAAACAATTATATAAACAATGACACATATTATAATAGCTGTTCAAGTATTATGGTTAGAAAGTAAAAAAAAAGCGTATGACTATCTCTAACAATAACAATATAATCACTCTGCAAACAATTAGTAGTCCTGATAAACCTTCAAAAACCTAATTGTTTCAGGACAAAAGGAAAGCGTTAAGCACAATCGGATATTATATATTATATTTCTTGAGAAAAATTCCAGTTTTTCTCATGAAACACCACACAATATTTAAAAAAACCGTATAGTAGTCCTACAGTTTTTTTTGTAAAAACAAAATGAAACAATCCAGGCGTTTTTTTTGGTAGGTTTATGTAACTCTTTTTCTATATTATTTAAGTATTAAAAATATTCCCGTTTAGGACACAAACAACAATTAATCAATTAATGTACCTATATTGTGTTACTATTTTATTTTCCTACTACTTTTCATGTTGTGGGAGGAGGGGAGAAATTATAGACATATGAAGTGAGAGACAATGAGGGATATATAGAGAAAAAGAAAACAATCATAATCATGTCTGCATAATAATAATAATATATTATATTTTCAACTGTCGTTTTTCGTCCACTTAACAACAATTTTTTTTATAACTATTTTATCATGTACAATGTCAGACGGCAGGTATTGAAAGAAATCCAATGTAGACTTGAACATTCAGAAAACAATGAATGACAAAAAACTGAAATCAGTTTTAAAATATGGTGTGCTATTAGATACTATTTTATATTAATATTATTATATTATATATATATGCTAAAGCTAGGTAAACCTACCTTTTAATTGTTAAATATATTGTCACTACCAGTAGATTATAATGATCGCTAGTTTTAGATATATATATATATATATGGAATCAAAGTAATCTCGGATTCTAGAGGGAAAAGTGGGGATGCCCTGTTTGGGAAACATATATGGTATTATATGTTAACCACCTCAAACCCGGCTCTCCTTTTCTCATTTAGGTTTTTTTTTTGTAATATACCTCCATTGCATTTGTAATATATTTGCCGTAGTATGAATCACTTTTATTTCATATAAATTTATAAAAAATGGAAAACCCTAAAGTCTTTTTTTAAAAAAAAAACCACCCGTAGTTTAGCGCAGTTACAGTACACAACTTTAGAACATAATAATAGGAATTTATAGGTGAGAAAATGTATAAAGAAACAAGTTTGGATTTTGATTTTGTATAAAAAAACAGTGGAGACAGAAGTTGTATGAGAATGAGGAAGGGATACAAAAAAATGTGAGTTATATTTCTTTTCTGGTCGATATAAAAGGGGATTGACTGATGATCTTTCATTATATATTATGTAATAATAATCATAATAATAATAATAATAATATTGTTACAATTACAATAATCGTTCGTTCCGCGTATTTGTTGATTTTTTGTTTTTGTTCTCTCCCGTTCGTTCGTTTGTACTACACAGTTAAAAAAAATATATAAATATATATTATAGCTACTACTCACATAAATATTACATTCATGCATACACATTCAAGCAATTTTAAAAATGTTTCACAAAATATTAAATTCATTCATACCATTGATGATGATGATGATGATTAGTCGCGTGATGTGGGGATATGTACAAGGAGACAAAAAAGTTTAGTAGAAATTATATATGTAACTTCTTTTTTTTTGAAAAAGGAAAAAAAATTGTAAAATCATCACTGGAGAGACATTTAAAGATTAAAAAAAAATATATATATCCTGTTTTTACTATTTTTCAACACATTTTTAGAAGTATGTGGTTGAGGCGTGGGGTGGTGTATTATTGACACCCTGAGCGCCGAGGCGTTGCGTTGCACTGCATTTCTTAAATGAACGGATTAGTGATGATTGAGAAAAAAATTGAAAAAACTCTTTTCCCTGTTCGTTGTTGTTTTTATTATTATTGTGTTATAATGATAGTGATAATCATGACCTAAAAATAACTGTTTTGTGTGAGAGAATATATGTATGCTTAAATATGTTGATGTGTGACGGTTAATAAAAACCTTGAACACTTGTAGCGTGGAGATTTAAAAAAAAAATTATTCTGTTTCGGAATGATCATCCTACTTTATTCTCATGGATTGCATTAGTACCTACACTTGCTGAGGATGCGGACAGCGGACAGAGATGAAAGGTTGGAGTAATTAAAAACGTCCTCTTTCATCTTTGGCATGAAAAGTATAAAAAATATTTTGGACACGCACCTGGCGACCTGGCATAAAAAAAGATGAGAAAGAGCATCTTCTCAAGATCAAGTTCACCGTTGGGATTAATTGACGGCAGATGCATTCTCTTTTTTCACCCACACAAAATACAAAAGTCGAAGGATGAAGGTGACCCAGTAAATAGATTCATAATAAAATGTCGGATTTTGCATGCTCGTCGTGGGTTTGCCGTATGGAATTAATTCGTGATCATGTTGAATCCCTCCTGATGATACAGGATTTTGACTTTGTGTTCGACATCTGCATAATCGGAGAGAGGCGGTGGGTGAGTTGGGGGGGGGGGGAGAACATTGATTGCCCAGCTTATTATTATTGCAGCAGAGAGCAGGTTGAGTTGACTAGGTACTCTTCTTGAATATTATGATTGAGGAGAGTGTTGCATATCAAAATATTTCATCCAGTACGTACTTTGCGAGGAAAGCTGGACAGAGATGAAAGGTGAAAAAACGCATGGTTTTACGTACGTTTTGTCTGTTGTCAACTGTATCGTTAAGTACACCAGTTGCTCATCCCTTTTATGATGCGCTACGTCGTGAGATGACTCCTTTGCAAGACTAGATAATTAATGGATATGGTTATCGAATGAGTTTTGCCTCGTCTTGAACACCTGTTACAAAAGAATCCAAGAGAGATGCCCTTATTTTCCCATGTGAGATGAAACAACGCAACTGGAGCCTGAAGGAATCCACTTGGTATCAAGTCTTAAACCCTCTGGATTGTTTGAAGGTCTAGGTCTGCATAGTTGAAAATGGCATGACTCCTTTGCTCCTTCTCTCCTCGTTTTCCCTCTTTCATAATTCCAGGACTTGCAACAACGGCTGACAGCTCCGAGTCGATATCACTATGTAAATCCATTGTTGGAAATTTTTACGCCACATGTATAATAGGAAGAAGAGTCTGATCGGATGGAGGCCTGCATGCAATCCCTCCCCATCGTCATCATCATCATCATCTTATTTATAGGGAAATGGATCTTTCAAGTTCAATGTAACTTCTGGCCTTCATTTTCCTATCCCGTCTGGCTGGCTGGATACAATTCAGGATCAAGTCCAGGGTTGTTGAAGTCAAAGTTCGTCTGTTGCTCATATTGCATGTGAATACCCACTTAAATAAATTCCATTGCCAAGTAGCTTCTTTAAATAATAATGGTGTGCATATTGGGGAAATTTACATTTCCCAACTGGTAACCTAATCCCTACCAGAGCAGAGAGGGGAAAATTCCCTTGTGAAGCCCTTCAGGTTACAAGTGAGTGACTCCATGAGAAATAAAGGATATCTTAAGAAAGTATCAACTCACAGTGATCAAAAAGAGTTCTACAAAAAGAGGCGAAACAATCTTGAGATTTTAATCGAGCCCATCATGAATCATTATATTATTGAGTAAGAGGATACTTTTGTTCATTTATCGAACCCAAGTGCGCATATAAATACGTCGTCGTACACTTTAACATTTACACGACAACCCAAGAGTTACTTAAGGTAAGCCAGGAAGGGAACATCTGCATAAACTGAGAGAAAAAAAGCACCTCAAGTTAGACTTTGTAGTTGTAGGATTTTTTTTTTGTTCGATACGAAAATGAGAGAGAGAGAGGTCCTGGTGGAGGCTCAAACTGTTCCCGGAGAGCAGCTCAATTATTATACCATTATCTTTTCACTAACTGAACGGAACAATACTATTCAAACACATAATACCTACCTATGCAGCAGCATCATATCATCATTATATATGTATGCATTTTTTATAGCGAGAGGCTAAACTTTCCTATATTTGAATAATCTTCTCTTCTTGCTTCGTATAACAAAGAGAACCATGTTGGTGATCCAGAAGGCAGAGAGAGAGAGTGAGGCGAGGATGAGAACGTTACAAAATGTGGTAGAGGTAGGTAACACGTAAAACACCCAGCCGGCAGCAAAACGGAGGACGAGAGATCTTAAGAAGATCAATCGAAAAAGAAGTGAAGCAACAACTAACTACTTCCTAAATAATTCCAGAGATCTTCTTTTTCTTTTACGGGATTGGGATTGCTGGGGGATGGATGCATGCAGCGGTATAAAAGAGACTTTTGGATGGTTTGCTGATATGATAATATGGGTATGCATGACTTGACTGGATATATATGTATGTGGGTTTTTTAGAGAAAGGGTTACAATCCAGTTGATAGAGTGATGAAAAAAATGTATACCGATGTGTTGCTTTGTATGTGTAACTACTCCTGGTATCCAATGCCAAGGTCGACTTTTAACCTGCTCTCCGAACAACACCTGTCCAGTTAACGAATATATCTTCACTGGCTAACCGTGTATTTACATGTTTTTTTTCGCTCTGGAGAGACTCAACCAGCTAGCTGGGTGATCATGATCATGATGATCATGATGATCCTCTCTGGAGTTTTGTAGCCTTTGTGGCTGCTGTTTGTAGATGTAGCGTGCTCATCATCGGCTTTTTCAAGTTCACCCATCTGTCTTCTTGGTTGTCATGCGTTTAGGCTGAAAACTGCATATTATTATGTAAAAAAAAAGAAGCGTTTTGGAGAAAATACGTAATATTCCAGGTTGATTAGTTTGTGTGTACATTTTTACCACTTTCAACTCTTGTTATTGCATAGGCACGTAAAGTAATCACATTATTGGCTAAACTTGTGGTCGTTATAGATGAAAGGGGTAACATCTGGACACTGGCTCAACAGACATCTCTTCCAGAGAGAGCGAGAGGGACAAGCAGATGGAGAGTTTGGAGGTTAAGAGAAAAAAATATAATGTTCGTTTATAACAATGCAACGACGGGTGACTTGGCCGGCCGGTCAGCTCAGAAAGAGCGTGGTGATTTCGATAGAGAGATGGAGGAGAGGTTGATGAAATGAGCAATCTTTCATGCATTTAATGACCGTGAAAATTCTGTTGGTTGTTGGTCAACGTGTTACTGGAATAAAAGTGACAAGCGAAGGTAAAACGGAAAATTTAATGGGGTTGTTTGGCTGAAATCGCTAATGGCACGCACCATAATAACATATAGAGCAGCGAGTAGGTAAGTGTGTCTATTATATCATCATTTTCATTGACATGTGCTTTGCCATGAATTGCTTGCCAAAAATTGACGAACGCCGGTCGGGGGGTTGATGTAAAGTAGAATAATAAAAGTATATGCTTCGTATAATGTCATGTTCCCTAAATGGAACCGTGGTCTTCTTAAGTGCATTCGTAATGGTTGGTGTTTGGTGTTTTTGGATGAAAAACAATATGACATAAATTTCCCATTCGATAAAAAATGTATGTAGCAGGGCATTCCGACCGGGATTCTCAATATTCTCATATAATTATGGAGTCAGGTTTCGAGATGAATCTTAAAAATATGAGATTGCATAGAAATCATATGGAATTGGGAATGGGAAACGATGAATGTCAAGCTAGTTGGCATGGAAGCAGAATAATAATAATAATATTTAGTAACTATACACAAGGAAACTGTAAGGACAAACATTTCTGACGGAGGGGACTAGAGTGTTGAGGGATACGGAAAAAAAGGTAGATTTAAAACGGCCTATTGACTCATCAATGACAAAAGGCCAAAATCACAACAAAATTAGTACAGCTCCTTGGCAGGAGTATCATATATATTATTATGTTATAAGTATGTGGATAAAATGTTTTTAGTTACACACTTTTGACTTGTTTTGTGGTATCTCCCTATTCCGATCCGAATGCAAATGAGACTCGTAAGCTCGAGTGCAATAATATGCATATAACGAACGCGTACCCAACCCAAAGCAATCGTCCGAAAAAAATTCAGTACCGTCGCGTCAGCTAAAACAAACATATATCTTTTTAGGTTGCCGAAAAGGAAGATTTGGATCCTGTTGTCACAATTCACAACATTGACTGTTGTGACATAGGCATGTACCTTCACCTTCAAAGCAGGACATTATGTTCGTTGTCAGTAATTTCAGTCTGGCTGGATGGAAATACAAGGGAAAATGTCTTACAAAATTCAGTAGGTGAAGGAAGGAACGATATCAGTTCCTATCGTTGTTGCTATCAGTTACCTACCACCCATCAATTAGCATATTATTCGAGCTTATCACATAGCTGGCCTTGTGGATTCCATCCCTCTATGCCTTACTCACAGCATTATATTATAATCTACACATCTATTTTTATGCGGGTCGCAAAGGTAAAGCTCCCGACGACGACGACCGACCCCCTCAAAATATCATTCCCAATTCCCATTCCGTTATCTCTTTTCTTCTTCTTCTTCTTCTTCTTATTCTCGCTTTTTGCGTAGTTAATGAACTCGAGCTAGTCTTCTTCACTTCACAAAGTCCCAAGAAGCCCACCAAAGCGTCCGCGTCCCCTCTTGTCACTCCGAATTCGTCCGTTTTATTATTATTATTTTTTGTGCAGCTTCTTAGAGTTGTACACCACCACCGTGGAGTGGAATGTCTTATAAAATTGTGTTGACTTTTTAAAAACTACTATATAATTAGTTACTATCGTTGACAAGTGGCATCACAGTTGTAGTTTCTCATTAATATTTTTAAATAGAATTTTTAGTAAGTAATAATTATCACTTGTCAATTATTAAGAGCTTCCAGCCGCCAAAGTCAAGTATACTAGTTTCGTTTTTTTAATTCCTCCTCATTCGTCACGTTAGTATTGTTTTGTTCAGATTTTTTTTCCGCGTTGATTTTATTTATTGACTGAAGAATTTGTAGTGTGCATTCACGGGAAATATAGAGAAAACGTTACAATGTCCTCGGATTCGGATACAAATGTTTCTGGTGACTCAGGTGCTGAGGAGGAGGTCCAATTTAAGTGTCGTAAATGTCCAGGTAAGTAGGTATTTTACAAAAAGATAAGAAACAAACTATTTTATAACAATATAATATGGATTATTATATGCTCGCAGCGTTGCAAAAATTATGAACTATTATTATCATGTGTCATGTATTAATAAACTGTAATTATAAAAGTAATTAAACTGGATTGTGTGATTAAATTGTTGTTTGTTTGTTTGTTGCTTTGTTTTGTAAAGGAAAAAAGTTCACGATGGATGAAAAGCCAGCTCACAAACTCTTCCACAAGGAACAGAAGGAGAAGGAAAGGCGCAAGAAGAGACCTGGTCCAAAGAGCAGGACTAGGGCAAGTGCTCGAACGTAAGTACAGAGAGAGAATTTGACCTAAAAAGTAAATGGTAGTACATACATATAGTGGCGTATATTTATTGTTTAAAAGTGTGACTGTAAGAAAAATTAAACATGTTTTTTATCACTATTACTTCTTCTTGGAATAGGGAAAGGGGCCATTCGCCTACTTCAACGTTGACTTTGTTCGAGCCTATTCAGGCAACGAGTGACGCGGATGAAGGTGAAAGTACACCACCACCACCTGCAAGGGGTCGCGGTCGTCGCAAGGCATCCCCGCCGTCTAAAGGACCTGGACCGAGCAAGAGAAAATCTACCAAAAATTACAATAATGCTTTAATCGGGTGGGTATTTATTTATAATTTTGATGTGTCAATTGCGCGATCTTTCCGACGCGTTCGCATTGATATACTATGTCTTATCATCATATCACTACTTTGTGGTTGTGTTGTTGCGTATGAAATCAACTAATTGGAGGCATTTTCTTTTTAATTCCAGGGGGTGGAAGAAAGGTAACGGGGCTTAATATTTCTATGTCCAGTCTGACGTGTGCACTGACGTAGCCTACCTAATAGTTGATTAATTAAACCGAGCCCGTTTATTCACCGTTGATATTATTGTTACATTCTTCTTTGTTATTTTTTTAGTATAATAACTAGATATCTATCTACCTAAGCGTATTGGTAAATGAAATTTGGGCAGTGTGAGTAGTTTCCCATATCGTAGTAAGTATGAACCTATAAAAATAAAATAAATGTATTAGTTGTGGTTCACCGTCGAGCATTTCTATGAGTTTGATGTACCGGTGTATTTTGCTAAAACCAAAATATTAGTAAGTTTTCAGTAAAATAGTTAAGACGATTTTGCTTTTGGCCGGTAATATGTATATTTTATCATTTGTGATGCAGCAATTTGCATATTTACTCTTTAATTTACAAGAAAAATAAAGCCAACAACAGTAAGTTAATAATAATGCACTAAATAATTATAATAATATCTTTCTGATACAATTTTTGATACATGGCAGCTCCAGATTAGTAAGATTAATTTAACCATGTTTTACACTTTTTAGAACGTAACGTAATAAATACATATTAAAGATGTAGTAACCTATAACTTCTTGTCTTGCCTATTGTCAAATTGTCTATGTATTTTCTACCACAAATGAATATGATCACAAAAGTAATGACTAATGACATTATGATTGAATCAAATGATTGAACACGGTTGTATGGATTGGGTTCAAATGCATTTACACGCCAAGTGTACACGGTTTCATTTCATGGGGGCTTGATTGTAGGCATATATAATGAATTTACATATATATTCGATACAAATAGATTACATAATAATACATATATGTTAGACATGACGAGATGAGATGAGTAGTATTTGATACATTTTAACCAAAACCTGCTACAAAAACAAAAGGAATACATAATTATTCAACAGATATTGAAGCTATTGAACTAAA
The DNA here is from genome assembly GCA_036850665.1 of Dicranocentrus wangi. Taxonomy (NCBI): domain Eukaryota; kingdom Metazoa; phylum Arthropoda; class Collembola; order Entomobryomorpha; family Entomobryidae; genus Dicranocentrus; species Dicranocentrus wangi. Next base: position 17,264 of record JAANSN010000108.1, on the reverse strand, counting down.
TTTATTTACAGGCAAAAATATTAAGTTACTAAAAATACTTTGCGAGGTATTGCGAACAAGTAAGCATCTAGTTTACCCCGCTGCAAAAATCAAAAATCCCTAACTTTGCAAAGCGGTAAGTAATCTCAAAGGCACTTACGTACGTTTTTAATGTAAGATGGGGAGATTTAATCAGCGCAATTAAATTAAAGCAGAAATAAAGTTCTTCTTTCCTCTCTATATACTAACCAACTAAAAGTTTATATAAACAGCGAGTTGCAATGAAAGATTATTGTTGTTATGAGATTCGAAACATTATGTCAAGACGATAAAGGAAAACTTCTAATAGACACACCTACATATTGACGTGCATGCACTAAATTTTGTGAGTACTTCTACACAGAGTATTCTAAAATTTGAATAGAAAATATTTTTTTAAGGATTTCTCAAGGATTTCAAGGAACATTTCTCCTTGTGTGAGTTTTGTCAATTCATCTCAATTTTGTAAACTTTAAATTGATGCATATTAGTTTAGCTCAATAAATGGGTAAATTCAAAATGTACTGAAATTCTACATAATATTATTATGACATGCGTCTCCCAATCCCAATAATACACAATATCACATTCCTGCGAGTAGTTACAGAAAGACTACTACGCCGCTCAAGGAGACACGCTAAATGGTATACTACAGCAGTGCAGCCTTCCGACTATCAAGATAAAAACTAGTAATACCACCTGTTCATCGCTACCGTTGTTCTTGTTACAGGGTTATACGCCAGAGCACTTGTTTTTGCTCTTTGTTTGTTCGCTCGCTATGTGAATATTTTAGTATGAAGGAAGGTAGGAACTTAGAAATGAAGGAGAATCTATTTTTCTGGAAACAATACTGCACATATTTCAACAATCAGAATAACAGGACAAAACTAGGTAAATTTAGTTGATGAATAGACTTTTTTCTCAGTTTCAGTTCCGAGCATGCATCGTCTAGCCATCTTCATCCCCTTCTTCTAAACTCTTACCTTGTTGTTTCAAGGCATGCATTTTTTTTGTCAAAAAGCCCTAACCGAAAATCAATTTCAGAATTAGCATTTCTGATCTTTCTAAGCTCATCACTTAGTTTGGATTCCTGGATGTAGGTTTGAATGGGGATTGCATCACTTAACTGATTTCCGTACGAAAAAGACAAAATATATTACTTACTACATAATTGAATACGCACATGGCTGATGCTAGCATGTATTGAATAAATTTCATTTGCTAACAATTAATACCTCTCTTTCCAGGAATTTACTAAACAGGTCTCCATGAGCTAGGACGAGACTTTTGCTGTAGTATTTTTTGGTGAATATTGGGTTCACAGGGGGAATGTCAAATTCTGCTGAAATCTCTCCAAAAGTCCACCCGAAAGCGGTTGCTAGAGATGGATCTCCATCAAGATCTACAGTGTCATCAAGATCCAGTGTAAGGAAATTACCTCGGCAAGGTTTAACATGTAAGATATATAATAACTTCAGACTTCAGTGCTATTATTACCTTTTCCAATCGATCCGTCTCTGTCACACGGATTTCTAGCAGCACGTTCCTGTTCAATATCTAGTTCCATTTCTTTCCTAGGTATGTATATGGTTGTAAATACATTTTTTAGCAGAAAATTATTACTACTTATTTCAGAGAATCAATGTGGAAAGCGCGTTCGAGTGAAGGCTTCTGGATTGCTTAAATCAAATGATTAATTCTCCAAACTTTGACAAAAGTGATTTGCAGGTAAACTGACCAACCTAAACCAACTGATACGTTATTTATATTGTATATAATGCATTGTAAATAATAATATTGAATATGTGAATCCATGTGCTATTTTTTGTAACTAATCACTAATGCTGTCAAATGTCAAAATTCTACAGCTTACGTCTAGTGTAATCGAGCTTGCGACAAGAATATACGGTTGTCGAGTGGACAATGTCCACTTACAAGTACTATCTTTGGCTTCAGACATAACGTCGCAACAAAAAAGAAAGGAAAAGGAAAGCGAAGATAATGAGGCTGACAAGGAAGATGGAGGTGACGCATTCGAGGACGACGAAGAAGATGATGTAGGTCGACGTAAAAGGCAAAGAAAGAAGACGACTTATCAGCCTGGTGTGGGAGACGAGGGATTTGACAATGATGTCGAACTTCCTAGAGATATGGTCCAAGGTTTTGGTGTAAATTTGCAATTACTGACGGGGATATTGAAAATAGCAAAATGTATTTAGGTATATGTTTAGCTAAATCTGTCGATAATTATACCTAATATGGGTTGTTTGATTGCTTGTGTGTTCTTGTGTAGGCACAACGAGCGAAGGTTAATGATGATGAATTTCAACCTGCCTGTTCTGGACCTCCTCTTGAGGGTATAAGTTTTGTCAAATATTGAATATTGTACATTTAAAATTGAAATACGTTAGTACTTATACCATACCTTGATGAATTTTTGTAGCCGGGGTGCAGTTTCAATCATCTCTGCCAGATGGTCTTATTAACGTTCCATTAAGTGGCGTAGCTGACGTAAACTCCATTCGATTTAGCCGAAAGCCCAAGCCTATTGATATGAGCGCTTTGAAAAAGGCCATTTTCAAAACTCTGGTGTCTGAGTTGCCGTTAGATGTAAGTCCAGTACTTTAATGTAGCAATAAATGGTCACTGAACTGAATTGGTTTTTGAAATGACTATACTTACGACTAGTGTCATTCCATTTTATTTCAGTCAACTGGCCAACCCTTGAAGGAAGAGGAAACAAAGGTAGGACTGGCACTGTTAATGTTTAAAGTGTTACAGGCCATTGATTCGAGGACTGAAAAGTTATTGTCAGTGTCCTTATTCGTTGTTGCGTTGATGCACGTCGTGGCCGAGAAAACGTTGTTTGTAAATTATGATGACAGTGATCCTGCTTGTCCTGTTGTTATATGCAGAGGGAAAAAAATGCAACCGTTTCCACCATATGCCGATGTCTACTAATTTGTCCAGCGTTTTGATTTCAAAATAACAGTAACTATTATTACCTTATCAAATCATTTAAGTATGTGTAATTCCTGTTATTAGTGTAAAATACCGGGCGAAGATGGGCTAAAGATTTGATAGAAAATGTAAAGGTAGGAGAACAGGTTTAAACATCATGATGTGTAATAAAGTCTGTTCTTTATTTGTTATGCTGTAATTCTAAAGTACGGTTGCTGAGTTGTTATATGGTAAAAAGGAAGAACGAATGCAGGAAAGAAATTCAATCACTTCGAGCATATACTTATTGACGATGAGTGTCTAGTTTCAGAACATTAGCCGAAACTGGTGAAGTACTTTTGACATTTATAATTTTTATTACACACACTTTGACAATCTCATTAAACTGAATATATCTGAAAACTAATTTTATTACCCAATATTACTCCACAATACTAAATGTTAACATCTACATTCTAGGTAATATGTATCGAAAGAGAATTGAAGAGTAATAAATAATATTAGCAGGTTGTACAAGGTGTAGAGTAGTAGAGTTGGTTTCACTATGATTAAAAATAAATCCAGATTTGCGAACAATACACGTCTCGCTACATTTAAAAATACTGAATTTATCATGCCTAAACATCTGTACGGTGATGTTTTATATTCACAAAATATCAATAATAATCATAACATTATTCTGTATGTATATATTATATATGTTGGTTATTATTTAATTAGTTCACAAAATCATCAATCCGGTTCCGTCCCATCATCGTACAAAGGTCGTCGTCTCTGCCTTCATCATACATGTATATCTACAGTTGAGTCAACTGGGGTGCATATATTTCGCACGTCACTTAACGCTCATGCTCTCTCTCTCTCTCTCTCTCTCGCTCTCTCTTTCTAAATCCCTGCTCATCAAATTACAAACAAATAGCCCAATACAATTTTAAATATTCAATTCAAGTTGCATCTCAACATTCTGTAAGCTAGTAATAATTATAATAATAATATACGTATATATATAAACTCTTCTCAATTCTCCTCTTTGAGTTAATTAATAATAAACAGCCGAATCAATAATACAATAATTGTTGGAGGATACACAGTTTGATGTAGATAGTGAGATATGACTAGATAGATTAACAACAGTATATTTTTTGTAATAATAACAGTCACTCCAAAAATCGTATGAATGTGCGGAGCTTGTTATTATTATTATTATTATTAGTTTATTACACGTTTCCTTCTTCCTTTTAAAATCTTCCAACGATCTTCCTTCTTTTTCAATTAAAATGTAGACTTAACAGTACTTTTGTTTCCTCTTGCTGAGTTCTCTGCATTACATTTAAATGGAAAGTCTTTAATGTTCTAATGAAATAATATCGTTAGTAAGTTGAGATGTTTTCAGAAGAGGGTTTTTGCACTGAGCCCATAACTAGACGAAATAGGTGACGGATTTGGTGTCAACATGAGCGGAGTAAATGCATGCGTGGAAGGAATAACTGGAGATTTGCATGGTGACTGATTTCCTCTGGGTGACGATGAAGTGACAACACCGGAATTCCCTCCGCCACCTCCACTACACTGATGAATCTTGTTCACTACGTGGAATCACCCAACATTTATCACCGTTTTCGTTCCGTTCATCATAAGCACCCGGGTGGGATGTGGGATTACATGTAAAAGGAAGAAGAAAAAGAGCACACAGTCAACATCAGATTCATGTCACATGTTGGCATGGAGTCGATAATCGAGATGAAAAATAAGAGCGTTCCTCTAAATAAACAATATGCTGAGGTGTTCCGAGTTTGAGGGAAAACTACAAGGAATTGCGTGACTTTCGCCGTCTCCTTTCCACTAATGACAGCCATATTTATCACACTTGTTGGGAGAATCCCCGATTCGAATTTGTTTTCCTCTCCCTTCCATCCAGCAACCGGGGGGAGTTAGGAGTTAACCATGCCTTCGAAACGAAGGTAGAATGGTGGAATACACAAAGTAGGAGAGAAAATATAAAATCTGCTGTAGACTCTGGAATACAAATTTGGTTTATTTCCCTACTTCGTTTATTGACGGTGAGCCATTTCTTTGCTTCTGAATCTTTCCTCACTAAATCTTCTGAATCTTTACTCACACGCCAAGGTTTCTGATTTTGAGATTACATGAGTTTGTCTATACAGAGATTTACTGTACATACCTACATTTCATAATACTACCTATCAGTTTCATTTCAACCATTTTAAAAAAAAGAGTAGCATCACTCGATTAATACCTCGAATTCATGTATGACATTATCATATCAGAACAAAATATTTTGCCATGAATGCCATTGCTACTTGGAAGTTGAAGTCACATAAGTCACATAACATGTTTAAAGGAAAGATAGGGGATATAGGTTTTTAGAGGAAACCGCAGGAGGAAAAATATTCTTGCAGTGTAGGCCTTCTTGACGGGGAAGGGATATAAATAGGTATACAATTCTAATGGAGGAAAAGGAAATAGGTGGAATAGATGGAGTATAGTTTTGCTTCCATTTCCTAGAATCTATGAAAGGGAAGAAGAAATGACAGGGAGTGAGCTGAGACTAAAGCTTAGTTAGGGGGAGGAGGAATATGGAAGCACAAAACTATAGACATCACACCACACTCGCAACCTGATTCGAATTGAACGGTTGGGGGGAGTAACAATACAAAAGGCAAAATACAATATTTTGTCCACTTTTAACAGCTACATGCATTGAATTAAGTAGTACACTCCTGCGTTTGACTATAGGCCAGCAATCAGGTTGGCCACGCCGATTAATTCATTTTAGTAAGAAATTTATTTCATCTTTATGTTTTCGCCATTCCGCAAACCCCAACGGGAATCGAGCATTGGGTGAAAACTGACCTGTCAGGTATTAAATCCTCCTCCGAGAAATGCATATCGCAAAGATTAGATTACGACAAAAGTGCACAGCTGCAGCGTTTTGGTATGCTTACTTACACGGAGCATGGCGAAATGCAAGATCATGATGATGATGATGATGACGGGAAAGCGTAAGCAGGTTGTTACATAGGTTGGGTTACAGTAATTGGTAGTTCAATAAGGAGAATGCATTTCTATCCTGCATTATATGGAGCGGAGAATACGGACGGAGAGAGCGAGAGAGTAGAGATTCTACGAGAGAATCAGGGAGAGAAAGTGTATAAAGGGACTATTATCAATTGCATAGCTGAACAGAAGAACAAAAGAAGTTTTCATGAGTTACTCGACTCGGCTCTCTTTTTTTTAGTTAAACTTGTTTTTATTCCTTCTCCCTCTTCTCTCTCCGAGCTTTGCTCTCTAATGTGGAGAAAAAGGAGAGCGCGGCAGACCCAGAAACTCGGTTTCTCCAGTGTAGCGTCGCTTGTGACGGTTTAATCTAGGAAATTGCGGCTCACATTGCCTCCACCATTTGTCTCACTTAATGTCAAGTAACCACTCGGAGCCACATGATGCCCAAAAGGAAGGAACGCCACCATCAAACTACAAAAGCAATGCCAGACATCACACGGCAAAAGCAAACCAAGTGGCATTTAGGGATAACCGAGTTTTACGGAAAGGAAGAGAGGACTAACGTGGAAAGGGAAATGTAGTGGTGGAGAAAAAGAATCTATATTATATACTTATGTATCGCTAACGAACGGGGAGCTTCATTATAGTGGCTTAACTGCCTATACATATGATTTGGCACAGGGACTACTAATAGTCCTGGCTATACTTCCACTAAGAAATTTTACCCCAACAACAAACTGCGCTGCTGCTGGAGAGTATTAGTAATATTATGGGTGTATGCGAAATGTGAATCGGATTTTGGATAGAATCTGTGTATGCAAGATGGGTGGGAGGAAGGACGACTAATAGTTTCATTGAGCTTTTTGTTCCACTACTGCATGCCGCATATGTTTCCGGGAAAGTTTTCCTACTTTTTTTTTAGAAAAGTGTCGGAGATGCAGTTATACATTTTAGTAGAGGGAGGAATAATGGAAAATGGAGGAGGGGGTTAAAATTGGTGGATTAACAATGGATCGGATGGCTGTCTCCTACATTAACACTTTTGTAATTGGTAGATCACAAGAATAACAATTGCAATTGATCTAATCGAGTGAAACTCGATTCACTTGATTAGAGTTTTACGGGTAGCCCGAAAAGTCACGCAATTCGTTGTCAATTTGGGGAATAAGTTGCTTTACCTGCTGAATCTACTTTTGAATTCTCTTTCGCCGATTTGCTATTCACATCTGAGCCGACTTGTGATTTCAAATTGGAAGGATTAATATTGTTATCGACAGAACTGCTCCCTGTATTATTATTGTTGGTACCAGAAGAGTTTTGTGAACCATTTGACCCATTCGAACTGCTACTAGACGTTTGCTTTTGTTGAGCTAGACGCTCCTGCTTCCTGAACTTGGCTCGCCGATTTTGAAACCAAACCTGAAATCAATAGAGAAATAAAAAACACAATTTTAGAACACTTTTTTTTCAATCCTAATTGGTTTGTATGAGTTGCATTATTTTTAGTACACATAAAACCATCCCTCCCGACTCACAAGGATGAGAGTCAAAAGTCATCACGAATGTTCCACTTTTGAATACAAATCACTCATGCATCCCACTCAATAATATAACGCTCTACATTTAATCATCGCTCAACGGGATCGAATGAATGAAAAACTCTGCACACATTTTTTATGTCGAGGCTCATTTACTTTTTACACTTGTGCAACCATCACATTATTAATGATCATTACGTAACATGTTTGTACCTTTTTACACGCTAATCGTTCAAATCAGATCGTATAAACAGAGAAACAGAGCGAGTGTACAGAGTAGTACAGACATCTGTCCAGAGGGTTACACTAAAATGGACCACACTCCATTAAAACATCTTTTAAATCTCATTTTTATTATATACATATATATTATTTCTCAACATGAATCCCTATTTTATTACTCCAAAGAAATCATTTCATTCATACGCATACCCGAGAATGAGCGTGGTATTCAGGTTGCCCCAACAACCGTGCATTCTTTAGCATAGGCCACGACCGACGGAACACGGTCGACTGGGGACTTGATAATAAACTGACTCATTCCGTCCGATCCGTTCGAAGAACCATATTATATTCCATCCAAATAGATGATGTATCATTGTCACCCGAACGAAATCCACCATGCACGACGACGACGACTGACGACCCTTTTTTGCGCCCTATTCTTTCCTATTTATTGTTGTCAATAATGCATGCGTATGCATCCAGTTAGAAGAGAGACAATGACCTATGCGGTATAGGAAAAGTGTCAGTGTTTACATCTTGATCATCACTAACATTCGTATTGACAATTTAGCCAAGTAAAACACGAGCGACCGTGTTTTAAATCCCTTATGTACACTTTTTTTCCCTGTTTTGAACATGCCACCTGTCACTGTTGACACAGCAAATTGAGTGGAACTTCATTTTTAGTTTCAAAAAGTGCAGTGGAAAAGGATTAGCTTTTATTCATCTACATCAGCCAAGTAATAATCTTTGTGATCACAAGTTACTAAGTGTATAAAAATGGAAAGCTGTATGTTGTATGCATATTATGTTCTCTGCAATAATAATAGATTTTAAACTCTGGCCACTTTCAACATGACTGGTAGTGTAAATTTTTGGACAAACTTAAATTTGGCTTCAGCCTCTTGTCCTTGTTTGCCATGCTAAATACATTTTTAACTCGAGTTTAACACACTGTCAAAAAAAAATGTCGCGTTGGGATAAATGTGGAATGCAAGAAGTGAGGGTTATCAAAGAAGATGACCCATGTTTACTAAAATAATAATAAAATAAGGGGGTTCCCTTTCCATTCAGCCACTTTGGCCTTTCTCTGTGTAGGGCTCCATTCGTCGTTTCGAGATATTTACAGAGAAAATAGTGCCATGTGCTAACCGAACCTGCGATGATGATGACGATGATCATTTTTCCTAGGAGCTCTGCTTATTTTTTTATATGCATAACGACCATGACGAGAGCAAGCGGTAAGTCCACGCAGGAAACTTTTTTTTCGGACAAGTAATCAATACTTCAGATGGAGAAATGTTGTTATGATGTTTCTGCGTACAAAAAACTTTTTTCAGAGAGAGTGCCCTATAATATAATATACCTTCACTCTGCCAACAATTTTTTCTCGAAAGTAGGCGAAATCTGTAGGAAGAAAAAACTTGTAAGCGTAAAGGTGGTTTGTACATACGGTAGGGTGAACGGACACGCATCCATGTACACAGACACAGGCAACAGGAACAGTGGTCATGAAATCAAATTAAATTAGCGAAACAGGAATGTTGTTCTACTGCTGTTTCTGTTGGTGTTACACTTACGCCAAAGCAAAGAAAGTAATGTGTGCAAAAATAGTATTCACTTTTATATCTTGAAAAGTATGATTTGATGTGAGTATTTGTATCTCCTTTGCAAAATGCGATACCTCTCTATATGCATGTGAAGGCCTTCCAAAATAACTTTGTGCATTAATACAAATACAAGTAGTGCGTTTTCCACCATTTCAACCAGAATTTCATCAAATAGCACAGTTTATTTGATAAATACATTTGAAACGACGAGACTTGCAGAGCTCATGTAAATATAGGATCATTATTATTATGTCCATTGCCATCACAAAATGATACACTTCTCCCTTCTCACTTTTTTTTGTGAATCATGTTGCCCACTCTTCCAATTGAAAAAAAAATACTGTGCTGTGGATGAGTAAGTACAAAAACATTTATCCTTGCAGTATTGCCTACATGACGGAACAGTCGGTAAATCAACAATGTTGATTTCACATTTCTTGTGGAAAAGGGTCTTTTTGGTTGGCTGACTAAAACCATCGAACGAGCCACATGTCCACATTGATAACCAAACAGTCCATGAATTTATAGCTTTACTCCTCACTCACTTTTACTTTCAGCTTCTTACTTTTTTTCCTCACTGTGCTCATTGTTAGCAGCCCAGTCAAACAGGACAATTCTTGCCTTCCCCCAAAAAGCCGTCGTTCGTGTCCCTTGTCATTTCTTCCATTGCGTATATTGTGCATCGACTGCTCCTGTGCCCGTACCGAAGCTCATAATATCGGTTCTGAAGCTATTCCCTTGTAGAAAATATGGAAAATACTGCTTGCTTCCAGGATTAATCAGTTGTAACAATAGTGGAACAACTGAGCTCTAAGCTACAACACACAGGTCGGGGTGCCCAAGTGGGTAAGTCAAATATAAAGCCCAATATTTTGACACCATCCGCCGTGAACATCATCATTGTAATGTTTGATGAGGTTATTGATATTGCATTCCCAAAGCAAATAGTAGTAGTGGAGCCGGAGAGAGCGTCTCATTTTGTCCTACTTAAAATCAAGGACATGCTCAATGCGACAAAATATGACGACTTCATCATGGGCCTGAAATATATCCCAAGTGTTTCGACAGCCCGTTATATTTCATGTATGCTACAATTGATACATTAATTGATTAATGAACCATGAACGCATCCATTTTTTTCAACATTTGTTCCACTATTTGGTATGGTATGGACCAGCAGTAATAATCCGTCGGTCAAAAATCTGGCTCAAGTATGGGGCTAGAGAAGCAAGCACTGCTGTCATTTTAAAAATGAGATTGTAATGTCAAGTTGCGCCACACAAAAAAAGTCATTTAAAACTACAGATTTATCATTTACTTAATGAATATTGCACCGATTACAACAACTGCCTACAATGCAATTAAAGGGACTAATGTAATCATCATAATACGGGGTGCAGTTCGCGGTGGACAAGAAAGAATACTGTGTACTGTACACCTACACAAAGTCATTTCCCAAAGTTGTTTGGTGCACCATCAAATAATCCTCCCGTACGTACCGTGTGTAAAAGTTTCTCAGTGACACAAATGTCAAGTGAATGAGCCAACAACCCTGGTCCAGCAGTAGTAATAATGATTAACAGCAGAGTGCCCATTAAATTAGGGCAGGCACGATTTTCCCGAGAAACGAGCTCAAACCCTGACTGCAACTGTGTGAAATGATGATGATGATGATGGTGAAGCCTGAAGTCCTCCTTTTTCCCTTTACTGCAGTGTAATAAGTATCAAATCAAGCCAACAAGATGCGTTAGTTAATTACATTAAATTGCTGTGTGCCCCAGCCTCCGTCCTCCTCTCTCCAGAGCTACTACACAACTACTACTACTATCATCATAATCATCACGAAAATGTTATACTCACTTCCCGACGACCCTAATAGATATATCATTAGTTTTTACTACCCAGAGAGAAACCACTGTACTTTTGAATACGGCAACCGAGATAGACACAGAAGGAAGAAAAATAATACGCTGTGTATTCCCCATTTCTTGTTGTTTTTTTTTTGGCAAACGGAGCAAGTGTGGTATCTAATTTTCTTAAGTGCCCTTTCAAAGCATCCCCAATTTCACTTTTATGCACGTATGTGCATACTCGCAGTAAACTTTTTTTCCCTTCCTTATGCCTTTTATTAAGATTTCTTCTGTGCAGTTTCCGTCGTCGTTTTGGTGGAATCAGGGACGACTAACGATGCACAACTACCCACGATGACGACTTCCCATCATCCCATTAATCTCGTCGTACACCCTTAGTCTACATTCTTTAGACTCCGGATCGTTAAGTGACGCAATAAGAAAATGGTATTTTATTTCAATAACAAAAAAAACATCATGGTCTCATCTGCATACCAGGGATAAGTATAGACTAATGCCTTTTCACCGTCTCAGGAACAAAGAAAACACTCAACTCCTCCGTTGTTGCTTCGCTACACAACAGTCTTTAGATCCCTATTTTTTGTTTATGTTAAAAGAACAAAAGTTGTAGTAAGAGTTGAAAGGGTAGTGGAAATTTCTCGCCCCTTCTCAATTACCCGGACAAGAAGAATAGGAGCAAAGGAAGAAGAGGGTTTCTCATAGTCACTAAATTTCTTTCGGGTTGGCAGTTAGCGTCTATTTGTATGCATGGAATGCGTAGAAAACGGAAAAAACTTGGTGGGTTTTTGCTACCCTTCCAGTTTCCAGCAGGAAAAAATACCAATCACAGATTACATTTATTGACCATAAAAACTTTTCCTTTTTCTGGGAGAAGCCTCTGGAAAAAGATGATGATGACTCCATATGTAAATTTTTAATCTGGAAAGGTCTGCTCTATAAATATTTAACGAGGGTCGGGCTGTGAATGGACAAAAGGGAGAGTTGTAATTTGTGCGTGCGAAGAATTAGAATTGATTAGAGGATTAGTAATTTGTCTGCCTTGCCACTCTTTCAGAGATCCAGTGATAGACTCACACCGGAGGGAGAAGATGCACTGTCAGTGCTGTTGTAGGTACACTTCAATGTTGAGCCACCCACCTGGAGTGGAATAAGTGATAGCTGCCGTTTTGAACTTGAATTGAACCGAATTGTACACAGCTAATTTTGACCAATTTACAAATATTTATCGGGTTTTTCATCCTTGCTCATCCGGCTGCTATTTGTGTTGTGAGTGAGGCTGATGCTCTCTCTGTGTGTCGTGTGATGATGCCCCGATAATGAGATTGAAGTGGTTTGTTACAAAGGGACGACAAAGAGGATTTTCAAGTCCACATCAAAAAGTGAAGAGTGTAACCGACGTCGGTGCAGTCTGCGGCCAATGGTCGACCAACGCTCAGCCCGACAACTCAAAAGTGGAATTTTACACCGAAAAGGCTGTCGGTCGGTAGTGGCTTGATATAGTCAACAAAGGTATATACCTATATACCTATAGCAACCTCCTGATGCAAAGTGGGGAGAAGTCATTCCGTATAGGAGTCACTCGCCGGAAAAAAATATTATGGTCATGAGAGAGAGAGGAAAGCCCATGATGCTTGTACTTCCTCGGTAAATCAAGTATGCACGTGCCTTCACTGTGAGATATTGGGGTTTGGCATACGCACCCAGGCACACTCTCATCTCCCCGGAAGGAAACTTTTACAGCTCCTAATCAACTGTGAAACTCCACATGTAGGTCCGCATATCAACTTGTTTGAGGATCATGTTACATGATGATGATGATGATGATTATGACAAGAGTGAATAAAGTGCATCTCTATATACAAACTACAAGTAGCATTATTTACACGTGTTTTACTTCTTCTTGTAATCTCTCCCCGTCCGCATTACTTGAGGAGGATTACAAGGGTGTATGTGGTTGGTTGCGGGTTAAGGTGGTTGTTAAGAAGTATAATATAGTTATGAGTAGTAATCTAGGTGTAACCATTTTTAATACCTTGTAACCCACTTCACCGCCTCATTTCCTCACACGTCTCATACTCTAACAGAACCCTGCGAGGAGAATGAAATAATGGTTTTTCTGGATTTATCTTGTGGAAAATCGCGTTTAACACAGTGGGTGAACAGAGTGTGAGTACTACTGATTTCCGGATTTTATCACATATTATATCGTTTCATTTTATGAGAATTTTCTCACGCTAAAAGTAGCTCTTATATGAGCTGTATGTAAGTGCTTACCTGAACGCGAGCCTCCGTCAGGTCTATTTTCATTGCAATCTCTTCACGCGTGTAAATATCCGGGTAATGAGTCTCCTGCAGGGAATAATTGTCAATTTGTCGAGTATTTATATATAAGCCGCATGTGATTTAGTCACTAGTTTTATTAATGGCTTCCAACCATTTTTCAAGTAAAGATTTGTTTTTTTACCTGAAACGCTCTCTCCAATTCTTTAAGCTGAGCCGAGGTGAAAGTCGTCCGGATGCGTCGCTGCTTTCTTTTTTCAGTTAAAACGGACGAGGCATCGCCACCATACATTTTGTAACTCAGGCTAGCGGCTGCTTCCAAAAACCACACATCATTATTTGTTTCACAATTTTGTAGTAGTTTATAAAGCATTGAGTCACTCATTTGAGCTACGACAAAATATATAGGTTTGCCAACATTTGCAAACTAATTTTACTGGATAGTCCGTCATGATACTACTTAAATACCACGTACACACACAGGGATGACGGAAGGCAATTAAATATAAATATACAAAATTTGCAGATAGACAGTGTTTAATAAAACAAGAGAGAGTAGCTATTTTCATGGAAAAGTACCTATCTGGCCTATTTGTACGGTGGTACGGTTGGAAAAAGAAGGGGATATTTGGAAAGTGAAAAGTTTGTGGAATGGGATCTTCCATACATTTTTCTTTCCTGAAAGTTTCCATATGATTTCCCATTTTCCCGTTTTCATAGTTTTTCTCTACCACGCTCCTCTCTTCTAGATGGATGGCTTGAAGAGCTCAAAACTTTTGAGTTTATCATATTCCCTGTCGGGGAGGAGCAGTAGCAGCGAGTTCCTATTTGAAAGAGTGGCACACAGGCACACCAAAGTTTACGGCGGACGCCATGGAAAGGAAACAGGAGAAAAAGGGAGAAATGAGAAATGATGTATTTGAATTGAAATGACGGAGAAATGTCTCTAAAAGTTTAGGAGACCGTCTGCTTCTTCTCCGACTTTGGAAGCTACTCACATTTATCAACTTGCTATTTTGTTGTCTTCTCCTTTTCGGCGAAGAAAAAAAGAAAAAGAGGTTCAACCCCTCACGACCATATATATATAACGCCTGATTCCGCTTGTTTACTTTTTCATTGACCTTTTCGTAGTAGCACACTATTTCGATCCTCTTGAAAACTTGAGGGTACAATAATAATAATAGAAACCTATTCAAGGCCCCATCATAATATCACCTGCATTTCCAATTCTGACATTCTCATTCTTTCATGTGGTGTCGCGGTACCCGGTTTTTCATTCCTTTCATTTAAAAATGGACATTGTTTTTCTCTAGCTATCATGCCAAATAGGCTAAAAACTCCTCTGCATATATATTCCTCCTTTTTATTAATAATTAATTTTTATTCGTGAAAGTAGTACCTTGTAGATTCATTGCGGGAAAGGCGGAAGCTGGATGGTGTCGTTGTTGGTCATGGCGCATCACACCACATTGACTCCCAGGACCCATTCCAGTATTATGATAACTCCGGACATTACTGTGACCATAACGATATTCCTCCAACCTGAGAACGCATACAAAACCCATTTTTGCAGTTTAACGCTATGAAAAAATATTCACTCAAAACAAAGGTTTTATTTAAGGGTGGGTGAGTAATGATGGTTCTACGATTCCACAGCACACAAGGCAACCAGGAATAAACAAACGTAGGCAAGAAACCCACGCCGAGCTCCATGCAAGCAAAGGACTAAGTTGAAAGAAACCGTTGGCCTCCAACCTAATTTAATTATAGTTCGGCATAAACTCCGTACATGTGTACCCTGTATTACGGAGAATGACGGCGGCCGTGTGGCTATCAAACTGTTAGCAAATGCACCTTGGCCGTTCAAGTTCAACCCACTCCTCTGCCGTTTTGAATTTTAATGAGCCGAGAGCTGTGAAATTTATTATCGTACGGAATTATTTTTTTCCCTTTGCGAAACAATCAGCCTGGCTGCGTATGTGACTACTTTTGAACTTTTTGAACTACCTTGCCGGATGTAGTAGGTATGTAAAGAAAAAGAAAAACATTCGTATGTCAAGCATTAAAAATTCAAGTCTTCATCATCTCAAGGAAAGTTATGCGGCCAGTGATACCTGAGCACATGCAGAAAGATCGGCATACGAGCACGCCATGTTCGTCAATGCAGCTGCACCCGCTGCAGCCGCACTGTCCATTGACCCGGTGACTCCAACTCCCAGTGAACCGGCAAGGCCACATGATTGCGGATCAAAGGATCCTGACTGATGGTGATGATTAATATAACTGCTGTAATCCATGTCAGCTCTTCTGGCGTCACGTCACTATATATTTTCAATTCACTTTTGACAAATCAGTTCTGCCCACAATGTAGCTCTCTCTGGCTGGATGGACGAATGTTTGGATAGCAAAAGGGGTACTATTTTTCATGCACTTAAAAACAATGCCACACTGACAGTGAATGACAACAAGGTGTTTAAGCACAACAACAACTGAAGAATGCACGAATATTTTATCAATTCTTATATAAGTATTTTTTTTTGGTTACAACTTTGTATGTCTAAATTGATCAGGAATTAGTAATATGGTCCTCGGAAAACAGTACATCTTTAATTCAGTTTATAATGATGTACTACGTTGAGTGTTAGGATATGAAAACCAGCCTTTCTTGTGACTGACTATCCGTAAACACGTTAATAAAGTTTATTATTATTATTATCAACTTTCTTTTAGTTTATAATGATGTACTACGTTGAGTGTTAGGATATGAAAACCAGCCTTTCTTGTGACTGACTATCCGTAAACACGTTAATAAAGTTTATTATTATTATTAACCAATAAAAACATCCCTTAACTTTGATCCCTCGAGACATAACTTGCGGAATGTTCGGGAGTCGCGTGCGTCGTACTCACCTTAGTGTGGGGTCTCAGAAGGAGAGTATTTAAAAAAAAATGCTGAGCATAATAGCTGCAGTAAAAAAATGTGATGGTACAAAATGATTATTATTTTGCTGTGTGTACGTACACCAAATTGGAGTCATAACATCATAATATAATATAATATGTACTTATTGATTGAGCTGTTTGAAATGTGGATGCAAATTTTTGCAATTGCATTAAATTTTATATTGATACCTTGAGATCAGCTCGATCTTTTCTATGCTTTATAATAAATTTATCTACTATACAGTGCAATTTTCTGTGGAGTCGCGAGAACAAATATAACAGCAACATAACATTTGTAAAACTCAAATATTTATTTACATTTATTCAGTTTTTGTTTTTGAAATTGAAAACACAAGATAGTATTATTATGCTCACAGTTTATTTCAGAGTCTGTGATTTTAAATTTGTTTCTACTTCCAATCTCTGTAGTAGGCATATAGTAAACTGAAGCTTTTTTAGGCGCTATCACCAACCCCGGTAATGGTGGTGGTGGTGGTGGTATTGGAACTAGTAATCCCAAATTTGTCAAAAGCTCCTTGAGCCTTGAGGTACTTCAAGTCCCTTCGGAAGGACGCACTTAGTGGCTCCATCCTCTCTTCAAAGTCCGGAACAATCCTGCTAATCTTGTCAACGTTTAAGGATGTCTCCCCTCCCGACACATACATTTGAAAGTAGTTTCGATGAAAGTCAAAGTCGTCGCTAAAACTCTCGTTGTCGTATAGCTTTTTGAATTGGTCAAAGGAGGACAAATTGGGCTCTGCCTTGAGTCTCTGGAAAAACTGGGAATTTGAGACGAC